>JARSSU010047340.1:0-33961 GCA_029619165.1 Eurosta solidaginis
GGTCGGATTTCTAGTACCGGAGCGACTCAGGGATTTATCTCCCGCCAAGGACTAGTCATTTCCAGTGTGTGACGCTGTCCCCATCTAATATTGTTTCTCGTCCTCTCCACAATTGTCATCCTCCCAGCACCTCCGCTTGCAGCAGGACTGCTCATACTCTCATTACTCCGGGAAGCATCGAATCCCAATCCGATCCGGGTCCGTCTCCTGACACAGGTCTGAGCATGCGTTTTGTGCTGCATCTGTCGCGGACAAGAATCTTTTTAGAGTCAGGTCATACTCTGTTCAGTGCGTCTCGTGCAAGCATGGTATGTGCATCGGACAGGTGTTCTGGGCTTGATCCAAAAACCAGACGTCCCCACTAACTTTTATAAATCTTTGTGTGGTTCTTGCTGTTCAGGCCAAGGCGTTCCGTAGTCTATGCAGCGCCCCCCCCCCCCCCACTACTTCCAGGAGCACCACTGCTCAGAAAGCCAAACATACCCGCTGCTGCCGAGCCCCACAAGGCACCAACAAACTCAAACAGCTGATACCACTAATAACATACACCTCGTAGTATAGTTGTAGCAAATCTGAGCAACAGCCCCTGCCCCTACGTCTTCTTTTTGTTCTCTTTGGCCCTGCAAGTGCGATCGTGCAGTCATGGAACAGACTCTTAGTCCCTACCTCCTCCGTCTGCACGTCTGCCAGCACAGAATACTATAGGTTTGCGAACATCCGTCCTCAATGCTGCCCTAGCCATTGTGTGTGTGCCCATCTTCCTGAGATGTCTGGTCCTCCTGCGACGTGCTCAACCACCCCGACGGGTTTCATCGCGCACCACTGTTGTACAGGATTCGCAAACCCAAATCATCCGGGTACCCCAATGACTGCCAAGGACGCCCAGTCCCAGGGCCACAACAGCAATTGCGTCCTGGCCTTCCACAACCCAGGCGTAGTCACATCCGCACTTACCCCCAGAGTGCGATGTCTCCCCTTATGCACTATCAGATTCTGCAGTTAAACTGTAATGGACTAACGGAAGATTACGGAGATAGTCGACTTTCATGAAGCGCACAACCTGACCGCATTGCTGCGATTCAAGAGACTACACTCACAGCAGACCTGCTCTGTGTAATAATGTGTCCTACAGGAAAGATACCGCGAGGGCGCGGAAATGGAGGCGGTCTCGCGTTTATCATATACCACTCTGTGCAATAGTATATACATCTTTGATCCGCAGCGACCGGGCACAGAGCAATATGTCTTAGACGTCAGGCCTATCTGTCTGGTCAGGCGATGCAAACGCTAGAATCATCAACATCTACATACCTCCTGCTGTTGCCAGTGGACTACGCCGCGCATATCCGGGCCTACTCATCTGGCAACATCAGCATATCTTAGGCGATTTCATGCCCAGCATGATAGATGCATTCAAACTTGCGGGCGGACAGTAGGGGTGAGATGTTGGCGGATCAAATCGAAGAAACGTACACGTTCGCAGCAATAAACGACGGCGACGCCCCCACACGTATGGTAGGAAGCTGTCACAGCTCGCCAGATATCGCATCTTGAACGCAGAAAGCTCGTTAACTGCGTCTCTGTGCAGCCGATAGTACACTGGCATCCGATCCACCTGCCCATACTTAGTTCGCTGAGCGTACGCGACTCAGTCGTCACATGAAAACGCACTGTTCATAAACATCAAAAAGGAAAGTGGAAGAATATATAATCCTTACAGACAGCCGCCTAGCATTGCCCTGCTCTATCCCGACTGATGCCCCAAGGGTAAGCGTAGCGCTTCCTGTAACGGTCATTAAATCCGCCTCGCGGCACATTATCAGAAATTCTCCCGCCGGGAGATATTCCGAAATCGGTCCCCACATCCCGCTGTGTAGGCCGCTAAAGCGTAGCGAGAGATATCTGTGACCTTATAAGACAGCTTGTTCCAGGCGACTCCCCATAAGGGATATACCGTAACCAACGCATCGAGATTGCTTGTGGATGAACGCAAGCGCGTAGCGAATTGGGAGGAGCAACTAAGAATGGTTGTAAGCACTCTCAACCGGTGTGGGTGAACTTTGGTCCATCGTAAAGTCCGTCTCGAATCCGACTAACCACAAGACGAAAGATTCCTTCGCCTTCGGCGACACAAAGTGAGTCGATGGCGGACGCGAAAAATGCGCGAGCGCGTTCCGCGACAATACTATATGCATCCTGACGGTACGACAGAGATAGACGGACGAGCCAATGACACGCACATAAACACAAAACTCAGCGCTTCGGAGAAAACACAATCACCATCACCGCGTCATAATAAGTAGGTTGAGGAGGACGACTATTGTCGTGACTAACACGATCCAAGCAGTGGCCCAGACGGCATAGCCTATGCCGATGCTTAAAAGTCTAGGGAAAGAGGGTTTCAAATATTGTAGCGCCTGCTCTCCAAATCCTCTGTCTCTTTTCACCGTATTGTCATACCTGAGAAATGGAAAATGGCCAAGGTGGTCCGCTACTAAAGCATGGCGGGAAACCAGCTAACATAGGGTGAGTCGTATCGTCCGATATCGTGCTCTATCGCCAGTGGCCAAGACGCTATGAAGCCATTTTGCTCCCTCCCCTTATTCCAAGCAAATTGCAGCTACAGCCCCTCATCAGCATGGTAGCTTCATCGAGAAACTCCATAGATCACGTACCACCAGCGCCTAAATTCCATTATGCACCCAGGATAAATTTGCGGTTTAAATCAATACCCCACATAGAACACAGTACTCGTAGCGCTAGACCTAGCAAAAACTTTTTTGCACTACGCCAACCTATGCTCGTTACGCAGACCTGGACAGGTCTACCCTCCCCATGTCTTAAGGCTGACCGCAAATTATCGGGTGGTCGGCAGGCATCGGGTGCAATTGAGAACGAAACATCAAAACCAGTGAGAACTTAAACAAGGCGGTTGCCACAGGGATGGTAGTCCAGTATCCCCACTTTTATTAATTTCTACATATCTAAGCTACCTCACCACGAAGGAGTCACTAATCGTATTCTACGCCGCATGCGCACATCATGTGGCCACATAGGCCCAGGCCCAAAGATCGACGATGCGCTATATGACAATAAAATAACTGGCTACCTCCACTGCATCTCTCCAGTTTTTTCGCCTCGCTGAACCTGGCATTATCACCGACTAAATCTTCCGCGACCTTATTTCCACATGGACGTGCCACATCAATGTCGACCATCTTTGCATAACATTCGACGTCGATGGCGCACTACGCTACCGACTGTCCTACACAAATCTGTCTTCTCGCGTTTTGACATGAATTACAACCTTTCACGTGGCACCAAAAAGAAATATCACCGTGAGATCAGCATAACAAGTCGCCCGTTTGGGATACAAAGTTCGATTTTTTATTTGTTTTTGTTTTACAAACTGTATGCGTATTCTGCTCTTAAGCCCAAAATACATTGATAGTGTATGTTTGTTTGTATTTATCTCGACGCGCCACCACCTTATAATGTTCTACATGATAAAAAGATATTGTTGCAGAGCTGGCAACACTATTCACCACCGTCATATGTTTTCGTTTGTTTAATTGCAACAACGAAAAAAGCGACAATGGTACCGGTTTTCCGCGATAACTTTTTATAAACGAGATAAAAAAAATATAGTTTCTGCTTTCGGATTCTGAATCTTGACGCAAATACACGTCTTTTGATACCGCTATCGACATGTGCGACCCGAATTTTAAGTGCAGGACTTAAGTTGAAATTTTACTAATTTGGATATTACCTTATTCAAAATTCCCCATATTATTTTTACACATTTCTTATGAGCGTCCGTTATTTTCAGCGCAACAGAGCAGCACGACAATCAATCACGGAAAGCCGTTGTAGCCAGATTAACCTAATTCTATTTTTGGGAAGCGACAGTGAGTGGTCGTCCTTATTTTGTCAATAAAAACTAGAATAGAAGTAAATAACAGATAATAAAAGCCTAAAATCATTCTTTTGGACATTTTTTAAACTAATTAATATTTTTTTCTAAATTTTTCGCTACTGTTTGCTGTAATTTATATTGTAGCTGCCGCTTTCAAAGTAATCAAGAAGCCAATGCTTGGCTACGGTTGTCGTCAAGCTTTGCTTTATTGTGGTTGTGGTCTGTAGACGCCGTGTTGAATGTGATCGGCCCTATTGTTGCATTTGCATGTTAAATAGAGTTGGGTCGTTTCGTTCTGAACTTGTTCAATTGACCGGGTCTATCAACTGAACAAGTGAACTAGATCTTCGATTCGGGTCTTTTGTTCTTTTAGTTCATTTGTTCTTTTAGTTCGTTTTATCTAATGTTATTCTCTCTCTCTTCTCGTTCGCGAACATTGTAAATTCATACATCCATACGCAGAAATTCACAGTGAGCACGAATGTCGATGATGCCACTTACACTAAAGATATGTGTGGTCACTTTGTGTGTGGCACTGCCACAACAATATATGTATGTACTATTTATGAAAAACATGTTTTGTAAGAAACTAATTTTATTTATTTATTTAAAGTCGACGCAAACACATTTATTAAACTTGAAAAGTTCTTATTTACAATATGTGTCTGTACTCTTTCAATTTCCTGGATCTCCGAAATGTGTAACTTTTTTGAAGTTAATTATACATATATATAACTTATTTATTCATAACACATTTAAATATACCTACACAAAGCATTAAACAAATTTGCTTGAGAACAGATGAACAAAAAGAACAACTTGTTCGTCATTCAGAAAAGAACAAAAGATTCGAATCTCTGAAATGAACGAAAAAAGCACAACTCTAATGTTAAATCTCTATCCTATCTGGTTCATGTACCATTGGAACACGAGGATTGTGGCTCGGCCACTGGGTTAATCATATACCAACCCCCTGTGCTTTCAACAGCAAATCGCAGTGAACACTGCCAAATGTCAATGCGAACAACCATCCAAAAATAGCACATTCGCATTGACAGCTCCATGCCCCTATGATACCCTGTTTTCGACGACGGCGTACTAGCGTTTCGTGCTGCAATTTTAATTAAATTTTTTTTGAGATTTAATCCACCGATCTACACAAATTAAAGACATCTGAAAACACAATGTATTGTATTACAACGATTTCATGAAATTCATTGAATAACCAGCTTAAAGTGTGTTTTCTGAAGGCGAAAATTTTACGGCACATTTCGGAAGATCGACGAGCGAGGTAAGTTTCACGAATTTTCTTTGTTTTCACCCGAATGCGCGCGTCACAGAACTAAAATTTTGTTCGGATTCCACCTCCCTGTCATGTTGCAAAGCGGTGGGAAAGTAATTGCTGTGTTGAAAACAAATGTTTCCGCAACATCTGGATATTTTGGTGAATTTCGCGCGCAGACGCAGAAAACATGTTTCTAACAACAGTATCACAAGCATTCGTGGGGTCATCCAAGGGGTATTGTATCCCCATGTGAGCACAGAACTAAAACCAAAAATTAAACGGAAATACTAAGGCAGTTAAAAGATATTGGTTTTGTGTCTGACTAGATAATGATTTTTCCTTTAATTTAGCATACAGTTTTATTCTTACTTAAGTTTGTTCTAGCGATAGAACTTTCCTTGTTTGACTAAATGGCTTTTCGCGCAAATCTTTTTTTAGATTTTAGCTGACTGAATCATTCGTTAAACAACATTACTTCTAAACCGTATTTATGTCCCAGCAAACCTTCGTAGTCAAAAAAAAGTCAGAAAGACGTCCTAATTCAGGCCATTTACGCTAATTATGTGTCTGGAATGAGTGTATTTTCCTCTTGCCATGGCCTCCTGATATGAGCCTTTTTCATACAATATGTGAGCTTAAAGAGGAGTCTGATCACCCTCCCATTACGCTCAGAAATTGATTATTTTCTTATATGACTCTTTTCGGAGTCATTTATGTGCTTTATATTATAATAATAATAATAATTTATTTATTTACGGTCTTTAAGACCTAGTTCAAGGTATATATATATATATATAAATAAATTGTATACATTACATGCTTAATGACTTACAGTATAAAAATAATTTTGCTTTAAACTTATTAATATTTTCACAGTCTTTTATCGCATTTGGTAATTCATTGTACATTTTATAACCTATATATTCTAAAGTCTTCTTCGCGAACTCCGTTCTTACTCTAGGCAGTCTTATATTTCCGCTGCTTCTAGTTCCATAGTTATGTATTTCATGATTAAAATGTATTCTCCCGTTGAGATAATTCGGTGTTATTCCTAATTTCATATGATGTATAAATTTCAATGTGAAATAATATATCGACTGTTTTACACTGAGCCAGTTTAACATATTTAGCATTGTAGTTTTTGGTGTTCTAAGCGAACATTTTAAAATTAATCGCATTGCCTTGTTTTGTTGTATCTGCAGTTTTTTATTGTGTGTCATTTGCTAATAGCAGGATTGTTGGACAATAGATAAAGTGCGGTTCAATAATTGATCGATACACTAATAATTTGTGTCGTTGACTAATATATTTACAAGTTCTGTACATAAAACCAATTTTTTTCCAAATTTTGTTTTCTAAATAACTTATGTGTTCTCCAAATCTAAGGTTTTTGTCGATCCAGACTCCTAGGTATTTGATCTTGTCTACTTGCTGAATTTCAACATTTCTTATCTTCAGAGTAATATTGCTAAGGTTATTGGCACCCATAATGCTTTGATTTTTGCAAAATATCATACTTTTGGTTTTATCCACGTTCACTTTCAACTTTCTATGGCATAGCCATTTGTAGAGGGAGTCTAAGTCTTCTTGCATTTTCGATACCGCAAAGCCCGCACTTCTTTCACTAATGGTTATCAATGCATCATCCGCAAATAGTCGAATATTGCAATATTTCAAGCATTCTTTAATATCGTTAATATATATTGTAAACAATAGCGGTGCCAATACTGAACCTTGCGGTAGACCAATATGTACATCAGCAACCGGCGAAACTGCACTTCCAATTATCGTCTTCTGTTTTCTATTACTCAAATAGCTTCTGAACCATTCCAAGGATTTTCCTCTTATCCCATTATTAAACATAACATTCAGCAGTTCCTCTCTATCCACAGTTTCAAAAGCACGTATTTAAGTCTAAAAAGACTGAGATCACAACTTTCTTATCAGTTATATCCTCTTTCCATTCCGCAATAACCATATTCAGTGCGGTTTCGCAAGAATGGCTTTTCCTAAACCCAGATTGTTCAGGTATAATAATTTGGTATTTATCTAGATATGCCACTAATTGATTTTTAACCACCGTTTCCATAATTTTTTCATCTGCGGGTAGCGTATTAATTGGGCGCAGTTCCTCTGGCCTTACTGTATTTTTGACTTTTTCCGCAGGTACTATAGTTGATACTTTCCAGCAATTTGGAACAATGCTACTGTTTATTGATTCATTTATTATATCTTTGTAGAAGTGAGCAATGTAAATCATGGCATCTTTAAATACCCCCTCCGACAAAAGCTTTTTTCCACCATATTTGTTTCTAAAAGGGATTGGGATTGGCCAGATCAGGGCGGATTTTGGACGCATGGCATTAAAATGAAGAATCATATCCTCAGTACTAGTTGGGAAACAATAATTTTGAAGAAAACCATTAAAAGTAGGGCATACCGACGTCAGATCTAATTAAATATATACAGGTTACAAAAAGCACGAAATACATTGTTAAAATGCTGATCATTACGGAGATGATTATAGCAGAGAGAAGCGTCCATACTAATTTAAATCAGGAATAGCAGATTTTATTCAAACTGAATATGAAGAACATTTTTACAAATTAAAATTTTAATATTAAAAAAATAAAATTTTTCTTTTCCGCCTTCGGATTATTTTTCGCGGTCTTTTGATAACTCGCTCGATATTTTTGGATGCGTATTAGCAGTCGTCCCCTGTTCTAGACTTTTACGTTTGTTAATTCTACTATCGCCAGAATCACATGGTAGTGACTCCCCATGTACTCAATAAAACCATTTGTTTAGTTGAAACAAATGTAACTCGCCCTTCATATTTCTCTGATTTCACTTTTTGTATTTGGCTGCCTTTCTGTTATAGACGGCAGTACAAGATAGTGGTGCCACGCCTCAAAATAAAGGTATAGTTTTTGTTATTTAATGAGAGACGGACAGGATAGTGGTGAATAAAATAGCGGCAAACTAGACCCTTAGCAAAAGCTGTTATTAAACAAAACTAAGATCAATATGGACAGACAGAGCAATATAAAATATGCATACAATTATTAACAAATTTTCAGCCTAAATCAGGAAGCATTTACTTCATAGCCCTCCGAAACCAGAATGGCCAATTCCACCGAAACCAAATATGTAACCGAAGTACCGAGCAGTCTGAAACAATTAGCTCGTCTAGTTGTTCGTGGTTTCTATTCCATCGAAGATGCGCTCATTATTGATATGTTGGTGCGCAATCCATGTATGAAGGAAGACGACATAGCAGAGTTATTACGTTTCGAAAAAAAACAAATGCGGGCACGCATCTCAACTTTGCGCAACGATAAATTTATACAGATACGTTTGAAAATGGAAACCGGCCCCGATGGCAAAGCACAGAAAGTCAACTATTACTTCATTAATTATAAGACATTTGTGAATGTTGTAAAATATAAATTAGATCTTATGCGTAAACGTATGGAAACAGAGGAACGTGATGCAACCAGTCGTGCCAGCTTCAAATGTATAAACTGCGATAAGACATTTACTGATCTCGAAGCTGATCAATTGTTTGATTTTACTACCGGCGAATTCCGCTGTACCTATTGTGGTAGCCCTGTAGAGGAGGATAGCTCCGCAATGCCAAAGAAAGACTCTCGTTTAATGCTGGCACGTTTCAATGAACAGCTTCAACCACTTTACGATCTGTTACGTGAAGTGGAGGGCATTAAGCTAGCACCAGAGATTCTCGAACCCGAGCCCGTGGACATAGATACTATACGAGGGTATGTGCGGATATGACCATGTTACGTAGGTCCTATAATAATTCATAATTTCCTTTTTCAGTATTACTAAACCACTCGCTCAAAGGCCTGATGGCCAGCAGTGGTCGGGTGAAGCGACACGTAATCAAGGATTCGCTGTGGAAGAGGCCCGTGTCGATATTAGTATAGGTGGCGAGCTGCCAGAAGCTAATACCGAACGTAAGGCCCGTCCAGTTTGGATGACCGAAAGTACAGTCATATCGGAATATAATCATGATGATACGGATGCCATCTTAAACGAAGCTGCTCAATCGTCAACACAACATACGATAAGTGTTGGTGGTGCAACAAATAATCGTAGTAAAAAGGAAAGTGAAGATATTATGTCGGTATTGTTGCAACACGAGAAGCAAACAAATCAAAAAGATGTCCAAACAAAAAGTCTTAAATATGGATCTTCGAATGCAAACTCCACTGACTCGAGTGATGATGATAACGACATCGATAATATAAAAATACGTAAGTGAAACAGAAAAAAATTGGTGGCGAATATTTTAAAGGCAATTTTAATAAATGTATTGTTTTTTTTTCCTTTTCTAGCTAAAGTTGATTACAATAACTTCATAAACTCTGAATCCGAGGAGGAGGATGATGATGTCCCTACAGTACATGTTTCCGGGCGTCCACATCCAATTGATCAAATCAACGATGAGCTTATAGCACAGATGACGCAACAAGAAAAGGAAAACTATATACACGTTTACCAACAGCACTACAGCCATATTTACGATTAAAATTTACTTTTTTTAGATGTGGCATGTATTTGGGTCGTAGGTTTTTTTACATTATATTTTTTACTAGTTAAATCTTATTTCAATTACATGCTTTTATTGCAATTTATTTCATTTTGTTTTATTAGCTGTTAGAGGATCATAAATTTGTATTTTATAATGATAGAGGAAGAATGGAAACTCATTTCAAAATAAAAAAAAAGTGAAATTAAGAGGTATGTATATTTAAAAGAAATAAACTAACTGTTATAATTGTACAAGATAAGATATTAGAAATAAAATAATGAATCCGGGATAAGAAAAAATAAGTATAAATAGTAGTTAATTAAAAAGAAAAAAGAAGTACTAGGCTAATATTTAGGTAGACGGATAGTTTGTCTAGCTAGCTCGATTGCTTCAGAGTTTACTACATCGTTACGTTAATTTTAACGTGTACCAAAAAAATCAATCGTTTCTATTGAAACGATTACGACTCATTGTTTAGGTAATAAACGAAGTATCATTTCTATAATTGATATTAGAGAAAAATTGTAAGTTTACAAACGGCGATGGTTACTAGGACATGTTTCTGAATTTCACTTCTTCATCAGCTAGCTTTTCGGGAGCTGAGCGTTGAACTCGAATCTCCAACATTCACATCAGTGCAAAGGCTGATGCCTTTAGCTGCTGAGCCATATGAATGTCCCGTTGTTCGCTGTACAATTGGTCTCTAAGAGTTGCCTTTTTGTTTATATTCCTTTTGATCACCATGTAGGCACATACACTCTGTATGTAGTTTATTCCTAATGGTGTGGATATGATTTTTAGGCGCGCTTTTTGAAAGCTTAGTAACATTTGTTCGGATTTTTTACAGTATTTGTTTTTAATACTTCCGCTGTTACTATTATATCAATATGATCATATGTATTTAATTAGCGAGCTTTGCTCATATTGCTTTATACAATGGTTTTTACAATTGGTCTCTAAAACCATTGTATAAAGCAATATGAGAAAAGCTCGCTAATTAAATACATATGACGAAATATCATTTCTTTTTCAACATAAACAAAGTCCAGTCGTTAATTTTGAAGACACGAGCAGTAATGTGTGGTTGATGTATGATTAACTTGAAAACCCACCAGTCTCAGACAAGCACAAAGCCATATAAATGATGATGGGCTGCAACAGCATCAACAAACACAGTTATTTATTTAGTTTTAAACACAAACGATGGTTTTGTTTCATCACTTTTGTTCTGATATTATTAGTTTAGTTTGCATCTCTGGTTTTAAGTTTGCCATGAAATAATAAAAATGGCAATGTCGAATATTATTGAAAAGTGCAAACGAGGGTCAGAAACGAGAAATAATTGAGGTAATTGGCAAAATAACATAAGAAAAAAGTTAAGATTTACTGGAAGCAATTAAACCCAATGTGAAGTCAAAAATCGCTTCAGAAGAGGTAACATTACAAATGTTTTAAAATCCATCATGAATGATGCTTTGCCTAGTGGAAAAACATTGCAAGTGATATCCAATAATTGGACATTCCACTGAAAAAATGTCGAAACGGTAAATTGAGATGTAATTTCATATTAAAATTTAACAATTTTCATGTTTCCGGTTTACAAAGAACGATTTGCCAAGAGCGTCGTAATTGACAGATAATATATGGATATGTATATTGCTTCTACAGGCTTATACTGTTTTCACACAGACGGCTTATTGAATAATAAAGGCAGTTTTCTACATTAAGACGCTTATTGAGCTCAATCTTCCCTACAAAATTCGAATCTATTATTATTTCATTAGTAGCTATCGAATGCCTAATGAAGTCAAAAGCACAATGCAACTCTGTTGGCAGCGTTCCGCTTCCGTTTCTTAGTTTTCAAAGCATGGCGGAACGATACAAGGTGGCCGCATCGAACAGCTGATTATAACCTTTTTTATTTGATTTGATACATCAACTACCGGCGCAGTACGATTTTGACATTTGTCCATCGAATTTACAAGTACATGGAATTTTTTTTCAGCCCTATTCTGCATTTCGACTTGGATTGGAATTTTTTCGATTTGGCAATTTTGGTATTCTGTGTTCCAATCTCTTTCGATCCAACTTCGAATCGTTCGATTTTGTGTATTCTGCATTTCGATCGTAGTTCCGTTTTTCTAAGTTGCAAATTAGTTGGAGGAAAAATATTTTCTTTTTATTTTTTATTAATTTATAACAGAATTTAAACAAAAATGTAAGTAAAACTTGTTAAGAAACGTAGAAGGCTTGATGATGATTGTTTTTTTATATGTTTCCAGGTCAAAAACAACATGTCGATGTCAAAGTCCTTGGACGTATTTACCCCGCAAAAGTATCTAACACATACTTGAAAGCATCCTTGTTAAGTCGAAAGTTTTTTTTGAACCTAAATAAGAAAATAAGTCATTAAACTTTACCACTTTTAAGTTCAATTTCTTACAATTCGTCACTCATCTCAAATGGATTACACAAATCTCGCAATATTTGCCTTTCCATTCTCTCCTGGCCATTTTCGTATGCGTTGCTTTCCAACTCCACAAAAAATACCGCGGCTATTGATTCCATTATAATAGCTATAATTTGTGTCTGTTCGTTGGGTCCAGTTATATGCCAAAGCAAGCTGCCGGCGTAGAGGAAGGTGTAGCGAAAACATAAACAATCCTTACGGAAAGAATAAATAAACCTTTAAAAAGTATTTTAGGCCAGTGCAATGAAATTAGCATCCTTAAAATTCAAAAAATGTCAACTATATTCGTGCAGGAATCCGTTTTAACAAAACTTGGTGGCCACGGCAGGGGATTGGCCAAAAGAACGACAAAAACACACTTACAATTATGAAAGCACTTCACTCAAAAAAATATAACACTGCGGCAATATATTCTATTGCTTTTTTTTGTACAAAATGGCGTGGATAATAAAATATTACCGTTTTTCAGTGTTTTTTTTAGAAATTTTCTTTAATTTATTTTGTTCCAATGTTCACACATTCCGTACCAACAGCTGATTTCGAAAAATCATTTGCTCTTCTTCCTCTTCTCTTTACGATTCCGTCGTAATGCAGAATACCAAACTTCGATTGAAGCGGAGCGTAGAACGGGAACGTAATCGAAATGCAGAATAGGGGTGTTTGTTTGTAAGTATGTCACCATGCTCCCACCTTGTATCGTTCCGCCATGATTGCCTGTCTCATCCTTCATACTAATCGAGCAGTTACTTCTGTGTGAAAGCAAAAAAATTTACGATTTCATTAGCAGGTGAAATGAGATCATTAAGTTTCTGTGTGAAAACAGTATTAGGTACACATATATATTTTCTCAAAACACTTAGGCCCGGTTTATCAGTGCGAGTTTATACTACAGTTAATGTTGAATAGAATTTAACCTTGCCACTTTGGCCGCTTAAGCTGAGATGAGCAACAACATTTTATGTTATCGAACAAAGTGGCAAGGTTAAACTCTAGTCAACTTTAACTGAAGTTTAAACTCGCACTGAAAGACCGGGCATTAGTGCGTGTTTAAACTAAAGTTAAAGCTGATTAGAGTTTAACCCTGCCACTTCGGCCGCTTAAGCTGATATCAGCAGCAAAATTTTATGTTATGGAACAAAGGAGCAAGGTTAAACTCTAGTCCACTTTAACTAGAGTTTAAATTCGCACTGGAAAACCAGGCATTACGTTACTACAATTATAAAAATTGTGTATTGCTGTCTTGTTTTATTCGAATTCAAAACTCATTGCGAGCATTTTCTATTAGCAATATAACTATAATGAAAATAGGGACTTCCTCAGGAGTTATACTATATTTACACTGGTCTCAAATGCGTACTTCTAAAAGAGATATTTGAAAGCGGTTACATTGGCCTCGTTCGCATTTCGCTTAAGGCTTGGTTTCCTCGAAAGCGGTGCCGCTATATACCGGCCGCTACATAGTGGAAGAGTACGTTTCCAAAAATGCTGCAATATAAAAGTAATTACGTAGGAACTAAGAAGACGGCGCAGCTCACCGTAACGTAATATAGCGGTAGGGCATAAAATATTACGGCCGTCATGACGGTAGAAACTCGTTCATCAACGTCTTTCACCACCGCTGTTCTGAAAGCGGTGAAAGTTTTGTCAAATATCTCAAAAATAAACAAATATTCAGACTTCAAATTTATTATCGAATACATATTTACAAATAAAAAAAGAAAACAAGCAAAAAAACGGGAAAAGGGATCAATTTAGTCAAAATATCATCGATGGAATCGGCTGGATAAGCTCTTCCAGCTTTACAAAAAAGCGGTGCCGCTAATTACGATGAGTATAGCAACCGTTATTTAAGCTGCAGACATTGGTGCTTTATCGGTAACCCTGTTATAAGGTTACCAAACTTATGGGAATCAATGCAATCGATTATTGGTGTCGCTTAGAACCGCATCGTAGCCAACCAATTAGTTTTTGGTTTACCGTCGTAACGATAAACAGCTGATTACGTAAGGGATACGACATATGGCACCAATGACTCCCGCTTTAGCGGTCGTAATATAGCCGCACCGTTTTCCGAGGAAACCAAGCCTTTACCCTTTGCTGCAATACAAATTCACGCAAGAAAATGCACTGACGTAATTGATTAAATAATAATACCAAAACAAACAGAAATGGAAAAGTATCAAAAATACAAAGCATTTTGAGTTTGATGCATCCTTTATATGCATTAAGTGCCGTCGAGGCCTTCTGCATTCTCTCCTCCACGTTGAAGATCCACGAAAACTCACTGCGTAAAATGATTTCTAGATATTTTGTGAGAGTTTTCTCCTGCAGGGTCACTCCTCGTAGCTTAGGCCTGGTCCAATTTGGGACCTCTTAGTAAGCAAGTCCATATCCGTCTTCTCCGCGATGGCGGTCAACCCCGTTACATAGTTCTATGGCCAGACTTTTATTCAGTCCTTAAAAAATAAAAGTTCGGATTCAGCTTTGATTTTCGGACTTAAGCTGCAGACATTGGTGCTTTATCGGTAACCGTATCGGTAACCTTATGACAGCTGATTCGACCAACCTTATGGGAATCAATGCAATCGATTATTGGTGCCGCTAAGGTCGTAACCGTATCGTAGCCAACCAATTGGTGTTTGGTTTACCGTCGTAACGAAAAACAGCTGATTACGTTAGGGATACGACTACAGCGATACGACATACGGCACCAATGACTCCCGCTTTAGAAAATAAAAGTCTAGATTTTATCATTTCTTTCGGACTAAAAAACTAAATGTCCGGAAACAATTTTTTCTGAAGGAATTTTATAATAAAAGAAATAACAGTGTGCATATCTGGCTGAAACTGAAGGAAAGTTCGAGCCTTGATTTTTACAACACATGGAAAGAATTTTTGCCGCGCCACGAATATATCATATATGTAATATTATATATATATTATTAATATATATTATTATTATATTAATATTATTAATATATATGTATATTAATATAATATAATAATAATATTATATTAATATTATTAATATATATGTATATTAATATAATATAATAATAATATTATATATTTGGAATATATGTAAGTTGTATCAAATTATAACGGTCTTGCGTAGTTAGTGAGCAGTATTTAAAAAAAACTATGTTTAAATGTATCCATTAGTATACAGCAACGAACTACAGTAGTTGTTCGAATTAAATGTTATTTCAGCATTGAAGAAGACACATATTAGTGTAGTTATAATCTTGAAAAGAATTGCGAAGTGTATTATTTCCAATATTGCAATCCAAGGAATGCAGTCCAGTGAATAAAAAGAAGGCAATAGCTACTCCGGTAAGCTGACTTAAATTTTTTCGGGAATAAAGACAAAGTATTGCAATCTTCTCAAGTGCAATCAAAGAAATAGTTTTTTAAATGGAATGGATTTCTTTGCTCTGGCCTAGGGTTGTGCTAGTTATTCCCTATTATAATTCCGTGCCAGCTCATCAACCATATCATTGGATCCGATTCGCTTACGACATAGCACCCATATAATGAATATTTCCAGAGAGTTGAGTAATGCAGGTAAAATGGGGTTTGTATCTCCCTACCGTTCCAGTTATGTTCCGGATATCGACGTGGTTTGCTGGCTTGCCAAATCGAAAGGACTCCTGCTTGAAACAAACTGCAATGTGGTGGCAGTTTGGATGACGTAGAAATCTTTAAATAATTCGAACCGTAATTTGAACCGTCGGTGGGCACTTGAATGCCGTTATTAGCTATAACCTTACCCCCTTTCAAATAATTCCTACTTGGAAGGGTTGTGTTGATGCTGCCCTCAAACGAAAATTTGCGTGCATAATAATCTAAATAGGAATTAAGTGTTCCCGCCTGAAAAAGGTTAAGTCTCCCAGGACCTTAAGTAGTAGCACTAACATTCAACTCGATTGTGTACAAAAAAAGTGTGATATCTTATCCGTAACACTAACTTGGAGAATACCCAAGAGTTTTCATTTTAGCGTTTTGACAGGATGTTCAATATGGCGGTGCACACGGCCGGCTATATTCAGGGGGTTATAGAAAATGGCAGAGGATGAGACCAAGATATTTTCTTAAAAAATCAAGCGATGTTGTTGTTGTGTTAACAGTGTTTCGCCCCAAGTCAGTGGGTGCGATCACTCACAAATTTCCATCAAAGTCCTCTAATAGGAGTCCAAGGAAACTATCAGTTTTGTCAGGGGTGGATCATGGGGAAGCTGCTGCTAGAGTCGTACGTTCCACCTTCCAATTGGAAAAATGGTTGGTGTCATGTGGGGACACATTGCAAGCAGGACTTTCATTGCGTATGTCGGGGTTGATCCTGAACAAGTAAAAGTTTAACCCGTTGCAATATCCAGAAAGATTTTGGCCAGGGAGACTCGTGTCTCCCTTGGTAGTCTGATTTCTTATACTGAAATGGTAGGATAGTATATCATGATAACGGGATTGACCGAGCGCGACCTAGCAAAGGTAATTACCGATTCTGTTTTGATTTTGCTTAGGACCTCCTTATGCTTAACTGGTTCTAATGGATGTGTAGCTAGGTGCCGAATCTCGTGATAGTGATCATCGAGATGTTTCCTTATCACGTTTGGTAGCGGGATTAGATCAAGCTGTTGGTGGCTAGGGTGTCCAGGTCTGTGCCACTTCACGCAGCTGCCGGTTCTATCTACCGGAGCGCCCCGGTATTTTTTCCCGACCAAGGGCTGTAATTTCTAAGTAACCTCATTTAATTTGTGGCGTCCCTCCCACAAATTGCCATCCTCGGTGCAGCTCCTTGCATCTGGACTGATCCATACTCTCCTGCTCCGGCAAGGTATTGAACTCAACCCAAGTCGTAGAATGGGGCTCTGCTGAATATCCCTGGAAAGGATCTACCGCAGACGGGCATACTCTTGTCAATTTGTCATTTGCAAAAAATGGTGGCATCAATCGGAATTCTATTGGCTAGAACGCGACATTCAACGACAAACCTTTTGTGGCTCGCGGCTGTTCGCGTCCTAAAAACTTCCCCGTGGTTCACGCATACCCCAGCCATCTTCTAGCAGTAGAGCTGCCCAGCTGCCTAAATCAAACGCCCGTTATTGCTCGTCCACAAAAGTCAATTCATCTGAACCCTCCACTGCTGCCGTTACTGTAATTTCGTGTTGAGCTTTGTCACAGCAGCATGTTGCTTGGTGCTCAGCAATCTTTTTACTCACCACGCACTCTAGCAACACGAAGCATCTGATTCAATGACATTTCATTCCTGAAATTGACATTTCGGCGATTTTTAATTATTCACTTTCGTTATTGCATTTTGTAAAATCATGAGAAGATGTAGAAATATCGGAGTAAATTAAAGTTTATTTACTTCATGTCACTTTTAATATACGTATTTTGTTTTTGCATAAAACACTTAAATAGTGAAATGATGTCACAAAGTGCTCTTTAAATATTAATACAAACAGGAAACGGCTATTAAAAGGAAGCGTGCGTATGTGTGAGTGTGCATTACTTTACATTGCACTTCCTAGGGATGGATAAGTGTAATTATCACACTAAAGTGTGCTATAGCGTCTGTAATTAATTGTTTGTAGCCTATGTAAGATAAAGAATATGACAGTCGGCAAATTTCATATGAAATTACCTATCTCAGTTGCATTTTTAAAGGTGGCATATAAGTACATAAAGTAGTATATCGTAGCGGTTCTAGTTAATTTAAAAATTTTGCGATTACCAGCGACTTTGTTATACCTCTTTGCATTAGGTATATTATTTTATTATATTTATTGTTATAAAAGACGTAACTAAAATTTGATTTCACAAATCTTTCAACAAAGCTCAAAGTGCATATGATTACGCCACATGTGGCGAATTTCCGCCTGCTAATCAATTTTAGATTGTTTACGAAAAACAGGCCAGCATAAACATATAAACAGGTATAAAAAGCTCCAAAAATGTGCCCATCTGACAGTACAGATAAGTAATTTGAATACTAAACTGCATACGTACATACATACTTATGCATACAATATGTACATGTTAATATCTTTAAAGTGGCTTAATAAAAAATTCTTATCTACTCAGCAATAAAAGATTGGTGTCTATTTACAGAAAGTCGTTGAGTAGTCGTAGCACAACGCAAATAACAATAACAACATATCTACAAAATTATATGAATATAGCATTGGAATGTCTAAAGCGATAGCAATTTAAACAAAGCCAGTAAAATCTAACTACGTTTATCTACGCACTAATCATTATAAAATCCATTAGAAGATTCTGTATTATCAACGGTGAGTTAATTTAATTTCAAACTAATACTGTGCAACAATTTTGGTGGGCGGAATGATTTAGTATTTAGTATTTAGGTATATTATAATAATGTAAATATGTAATATCTATACACCATCAATGTCGTTGTTTTAGAAGTTTAGTGTTACCGTGTAGTGAATCCGGTGCTCGCTGCTAGTACGCACCATCGAGCCACACAGTCGCGGGAACTATTTATTTTATCCTGTCAAGCTTTCAGATTAGTTCGCGTGGCTTATTGGTAATAGTCTAGTTGAGGGGTCGACTGCTAATACGCTACCAAAAATATCGAGTGTGGTGTCAAAAGACGCGTATTAATCTCGAGAACAATAATCCGAAGGCGGAAAAGAAAAATTTTATCCCTGTCCGGAGATATTTGCAGTTGAAGTTGGCGATTTCCATGTGGTTGTTGTTGTGATCATACCCACAAAAAAAATTGTGCATCACCGTGGCGGTAGCCACGGTTATACCACACACCCGGACTTGGCATGGCGTAGCCCAGGGTTATTTTTTATAAGCGCGGCCCAAGGCCGCCAACGCAGAAAGGTGTTCTGCGCAAAAATACTATGGATCCGACCCCCGGTTTCGGAGGTACCCGTGGGTCTTTTTCGGTTTTTCGTCAATATCTTTTGAACGCGTTAAAATTTTTATTTTCCGCCATCGGATTATAAATACTGATGTCAAGACGCGTCGTTTGACACCTCTCTCGATTGTTTTGGTAGCGTATTAGCAGTCGACCCCTCAACTAGACTATTACCGGCTTATTTACTAGACATTAGCATTCACGTCACTGTTGTCAGATATATGTAATTTCAATAAACAAAATACTTCGTATATCTGGGAACCAGAATTAACAACGAAGACAATGTCAGTCTGCAATCGAATGAATAATAACTTCTGCCGCCTGCTCTTAATTATGCATTTCTAAAAATTTTGTTAGGTTATATAATATCAACTTGAGAAATATATATGTATTTCTCAAAGTCTGGAGAAATATTTTTCCGATGTTTGTTGGGTGTTGACGAAAATGTTCAATGTTAACTGGCGCATAACCGCTTAAGCTTTTTTGTCTGTTCCGTAAAATTATTGATCAATGTTTCGCGATAGCTGACGTCAGTTGGGAGCTCCAAGAAAGGTCAAGTTTTCCTGCCTCACCCAATACAAAGCTTCATAGCTTCACAGCTTCCGCAACCAAATTGTCAACCTCATCTACCCGAAGGGAATCGTGTTACAAATATGAATCTATCATACACATATGTGTTTACCAGACGGGCTCTGGCGACCCCAAGTTCCTCGTGGAACTAAGGGGTCGGGCGGGATGGCCTATAGGGTTCAACGTGGTCATATTAAATCGCTCCCGAGGTGCTTGGTGCTTGTTACCGGAATGTTCCCGATTTATATCCAGCAAAGTACAATCTCGAGAGGGTGTCTTTTATCGCTAGAAGAAGAAGACGACCTTATTTAAATTAGATAAAATTTTAAAATAATATTGTTGTACTTAAAACCTTGAATATAATGCTTGATTTGTTAGCAAGTAGGTGCGGTATTCTGCCACCTCAGTAGGTCGGGGTGAAACCTTAGTGAAATGGCTGGTAGGCTAATGCTTCACCTGCCCACGTCCCTTTAAAACCGTGGCGGGCCTCAAGGTACATTCCGGCTCCGTCGCCGTTAAGTTGGTGGTGTAGGTGCGGTTGAAAAATTTCCCGCTTTGCGTCCGGTCTGGCTCTGAACGCATTACCCATAAGGTACTGTATCAATCCTCGCGTGGCCTCCCTGCGTAGCATAGATAACCACGAGATCGTTGAAGGGCGACTACACAATCGGCCCCGGATAGCGGCCTTGAGGGGGGACTTTGTTGACGTGATCATCGGTGCCGATGCTAATGCCCATCATAGCATCTGGGGAAGCTCGGATACCAACACTAGAGGCGAGTCTTTATTTACTTTTATTGTATATGAGGGGCTTTGTATATGTAATAGGGGGAATGACCCGACTTTTATTACTACGGTAAGGGAGGAGGTCCTGGACCTCACCCTGGTTAGTAGAGAGCTGGAAGGTCGGATATCTGGCTGGAGGGTTCTCAACGAGCACTCTTTCTCTGATCACCGATATATTCAGTTCTCGCTGAACGAAGAACGTCCCGGTAAAATATCTTTTAGAAACCCTAAAAGTACTAACTGGGACTTGTATTGTAGGAAGCTGGGAGAGCTGTTGCCTGCGGCGCCTACCGTTAGTTCGGACCTGTCCGAATCTGAGATAGACGTTCTGGTGGAAAGCTTCACCTCGGCAAGCAATAGCGCCTTTCAACTGTCCTGTCCATTGAAAACTTACAGGGGGAAGGGCAAGCCGCCCTGGTGGTCGGATTCTCTTGACGACCTAAGAGCGTCCAGTCGGCGGCTCTTCAACAGAGCCAGGAGGAGTAAACTACCCCCGGACTGGGAGCTCTAGAGGTGAGTCTGGGGATTTATAAATATGAAATAAGGATAGCCAAGCGAGATTCATGGCGAAGCTTTTGCGAAAACGTAGAAGGCTGCAATGAATCGGCGAGGTTTAGAAAAATACTCTATAGGAATCCCGCTCCTATGGGGTGTCTGAGAGATGATGGTGGGGACTGGTCGATGAAAAGCGAGGAGTCCCTAGGCCTTTTACTGTATAATCATTTTCCCGATGTCCCAATTGCGCGGGGATCTTCGCCTGCATGGTCGGCGGGCGTTGGCCATGCAGAAGTGCCTGCCATTCCAATACGGGAAAGTCAAATAAATAACCTGGGCTATAGGGTCGTTCAAGCCCTATAAGTCTCCGGGCCCGATTGGAAACATTCCTGCGCAACTTCAAAAGTCTGTGGGGGCTTCCTGCCGCTGGTTGGCCATCATCGACACTAACTGCCTCAGGCTTAACTATATCCCGAAGTCTTGGCACACGGTTAGGGTAATTTTCATTCCGAAGGACGGCAGAAGCTCTCATGTATCACCTAAGGATTTCAGGCCAATCAGTCTCTCTTCGTTTCTTCTTAAGACGTTTGAGCGATTGATTGACCTGTACCTACGGGAAAGGATACCTCGGGGTTACTGTCGGCTTCATAGCATGCGTACTGCAAGGGCAGATCGACGGAAACGGCTCTCCATTCGATTGTAAAGCAAATAGGGGGGTCCCTAGAACACAAAAGAGTATGCTCTGGGTGCCTTTCTAGACATCGAGGGGGCTTTTAACAATGTCTTACCGGAGGCAATCGAAAGAGCTCTGGTGAGCTTAGGAGTCGAGGCGCTCTGGTTGAATTTATTAACAAACTTCTATACGGCAGAATTATCGCAGCGAAATGGGGAGAGGCCATAATTAAGAGGAAGGTGTGCAGGGGCACGCCACAGGGGGTGATCTATCTCTATCTGCTCTGGGTTGTGGTAGTCAACGAGCTTCTTGTGGAGCTGGAGACCAATCGTTGTCGGGTGGTTGCCTATGCAGATGACCTCGCTATCCTAGTCAGAGGCCAATTTCTGGCCACCCTGGGCGATGTTCTGCAGGGCTACTTGGTTAATGTGGCTAGGTGGGCTGAATCATGTGGATTGGCGGTCAACCCGGGAAAAACGGAATTGGTTCTTTTTACAAGGTCAGATTTCAGAACTCCCTCGATTGGGGGGTACCGTTGGTACTTTCTGATAGGGGTAAATATTTGGGGATTGTTTTGGACAAGAAACTGTCCTGGAGACCCAATGTGGAAGATCGGGCAAGGAAGGCCGTTGCCTTGTACTGCTGCAGAGGGGCTATCGGAAAGCGATGGGGACTCTCGCCAGGAGTAGTACACTAGCTTTATGAGATGGTGGTCAAACCGCTATAAGGGGTGCTGGTCTGGTGGAAAGTACTGGACACGGCGAGCACCTTCCAAATGTTAGTGTCAGTGCAACGGACGGCGCTTATTGGTATCAGTGGCGCTCTGAGAACAACACCTACCTTGGCACTGAATGTCATGCTGAAACAAACATCCAGTAGATATTGCGGGAAAGACAGCCGCGGCCCGGTCGTTGGTCAGGCTTCGTGATATGGGTTATGGGCTTTCTGACTTCGGACACTCTAGACTTCTTACTAATTTCGACTTTATCCCGGACAGGACGGACTATTGTATGCCGATGACCGCTCCCTATGCAACCTTCACCCCAGTCGTTCCCCTGAGGGAGGAGTGGGAAAGAGGAATTATCTGGGGCATGGGACCGGTTAACTTGTTCACGGATGGGTCGAATTTGGACGGAAAGGTTGGCAGGAGGGTCTTTTGTCAAGAGCTAAATTTAAGCCGCAAGTTTCAGTTGGCTGATCACTGCAGTGTATTCCAAGCGGAAGTTGCTGCGATTAAGGATGCGGTGGATGGAATGCTATCCAGTGCAACTACGGTTAGGGAATTTAACATCTACTCTGATAGCCAAGCGGCTATCAAGGCCTTGAGCTCAACTACAGTGCGAACGAGGGTGGTCTTGGAGTGCCTGACCTCGCTTGCGATTGCATCGATTATTTTACAATTAAGATTATCTGGGTCCCGGGCCATAGTGATAGCCCGGGTAACTGTCAAGCGGATCTCTTAGCCCGCATCGGTACAACTGAACCGGAAGATGGCTGTAGGGATTTCGGGATTCCGCTGGCCACCTGTGGATTGCTCCTCCATAGCTGGGCCTCGAGTCAGCTCAGCAAACGTTGGGTGAACACCACGTCTTGCAGGGTAGCAAGATCTTTCTGACCGAAATTGGATGGCAGGAGGTCTGCTGAAATAGTTGGGTTCACTAAGGCTCACCTATCAATGGTCATTGGGGTTTTGACAGGGCACTGTCCGATACGTATCCATGCGGTACGTCTCAATATACTGGAAACTCCATCCTGCTGCAGCTGTATGGAGGACGATGAGGTGAAATCACCAAATCACTATGCTTGATTGCCCAGCTTTTGCCAGAACTAGGCGAACGTACTTCGGTCGCGACTCACTTGGATCTCCCGAGGATTTATCCAAAGTTGAGATCGGTATCATTCGGAGCTTTATCGTTGCTACTCAACGATTCTCTAAGTAGCTAGATCTAAGTCACCGTTATTTTTGGTGTATGCGGTATCACAATGGACCTTCGTTTTGTCCAAGTGAGCTATCCTTATCAGGGCAGCTACCACCTAACCAAACCTAGCAAGTTTCTGAATACCCTATTTACTTTTATATTAGAAATTTTGTGAAGATTTTAAACAAATTTGTTTTCTCAACAGGTGTTGCTGTTTTGGATTATTTAAATCAATCCATTAAAGTGCGATAATATACAAATTGCAACGATTATTTGACTGGAGTTTTGCGCCTTTAAGACGAATACCAACAACGTGCAGGAATGGCTCCACAAGTTGACAAAGAGCTTCTGCCAATGAAGGCGCACTACTTTTTCTTTAATGCAGGTATGAATAAAATTTAGGCAGTACCTTTCATATATATTTCTACATTAGGTTGGTCCTTATACTCCAGTGGGTTGGAGGCTTATAATATACCCGCGACAGGTATGCCTGTCCCTATTGAATACGACAAAAACTATAGGTGCGGTATCACATAAATTTTGGTCCCGATAAAAAATGATTGTGGAGTCTTCATATATCAATTTTTAAATCTCCATAGAGCAGTTTTAACTTTGATTCTTGCGACCAAAATGAAAATGTCTTATTTTTGATCTACACACAAAAACACACTTTGTGGTGTTGTTTTATAGAAAAACCAAAATAGTGTGAATTTCATCCCCAAGAAGTGCTATTCTAAAAAATAGAATTTAAATTTTATTAATATTAAAATAGTGTGATTGCTGCTTCGGTCGGGACTTAACCCCAGGACGTTCGGGGTGAAAGGTGGAGGAGCTACCACCATACCAGAGCGGCTTGCTGTTCACATCTGCCATTACTCAATACAGCGAGCAATAGCGTTGACTCCAAAATTAGTTTTGCTATCACCACGTAAAGTATAATACTGTGCAATTACACCCAACTGTGCAAACATTGGACTATATTTGTATGCTAAATAATTATACATAAGCCTTCATGGTACAAATATTATAAAACGATAAATAAAAAGTGCTACCAACTAAAAAGAATTCACTAATGTACCTAAAAATTGAGAGTTAAGAATACCAATTGGTTTTGATTAGAGTCGGACAGACTAGGGATGTTGCGTAAGTTTATGTGCCGTAGCCGGAATCGGAATTTTTAGTTTTAGTTAAGTTTTGGGACAATGGGCGCTCTCAGAGAACACTATTTTTGTTGATACGTTGCAAACATGTTTCCGTCAATTGAAAGTACTTATAACGATATGCACGAAATAGATATGCAGAACCACAGCGGCAAAGAAATCCAGCACGACCAAGACAAATACGACGTCGTGTTCTAGAAAATATGTATCGTGCTGCTTTTAATTACGATTCAAAAATTGATTACAGTATGCATGGATATATTGGATTAATGAGTGCGATATGTCGACATTGTGAAGCACCTAAGTTTCTGGGTGAAACGGCTGGCATGTGTTGTGCTAATGGCAAAATGAAATTGCCGACATTTAAAACTCCACCTGATCCATTGCACCCATTGGTTTTTGGAGGATCACCATGTCGAAGCATTTTATGAATCATATACAAGAATACAATTCATCATTTCAAATGACATCTTTTGGTGCTACAAAAATTATAAGACAATTTTATGCCGACATTTAAGGTGATTACTTCATGTGGAATATCTAATTGTTCTGTAGATCTAAGTAACAGTTTCTACAATGTTTTTAAGGATTCTAATCCAACATCAAATTGCATTGCATACATATTACATATTCAAGGTCATATTTATCATCGAGTGGGTACATTGTTACCATTTCCTGACGCTAACCATCAATTTTTGCAAATATATTTTATTGGAGAAGAAAATTTGAGTTGGATGAACGTGGCACAATTGGCCCACATACAAAACGAGCGATTATTTGCGATCTCCAAAGATTTTTTCATCAGAACAATGAATTAGGTGAAATTGTTCAAAACCGCTCTCGATTGTATGCCATCTGATAATCACAAAATCATAATCAGAGCGGATAAAACGCCTTTTGGTGAGCATGCCAGAAGATTTAATGTACCGACGATTGATGAAGTGGCAATTGTAATTGTTTGCGATCAGTTTCAATCCCGCGATATTGTACTTCATTGTAGAAATGAACAATTACAGCGTGTTTCGGAGCTTCATCGCAGTTACGACGCATTACAATATCCAATTCTACATTGGAAAGGTGATGATGGTTATCACATTAATATACCAATGATAGATCCAAGAACCGGTATATAATATACTAATTATATTAATCAGATATTAAATAAAAACTAAAATTTAAAATCGAATGAACATATTTTTTACAGGTCCAGATGTTCAAAAGAAAGTTAGTGCGATGAATTATTATTCTTATCGATTGATGATTCGTGCACAAGAACAAAATTACATTCTGATATATGGTAAACTTTTTCACCAATACATTGAAGACATGTATGCAAAAATTGAAAATGAACGTCTCAATTTCATCCGATTCAATCAAGCCAAATTGCATCTGAAGAGTACATACATTTGCAAGATGCAATAGCGAATGATGCAAATGTGAATGATATCGGACGTCTGACGATATTGCCAGCTTCTTAGATTGGTAGTCCACGCCACATGGACGAATATGCACAAGATGCTATGTCATATGTCCGAAAATACGGCCGACCAGATCTTTTCATCACGTTTACGTGTAATCCGATGTGGAACGATATAAAAAATAATTTTTTCGACGGTCAGTCACCAACAGACACGATGTTACAGCACGTGTATTCCGGCAAAATTTGAAGGCACTGATGGATTTAATTGTGAAATAAAGCGTTTTTGGCAAGATACAATGTTGGATGTACTCGACTGAATGGCAAAAAAGAGGTTGCCACACACACACATATTGATATGGCTGGTACGTAAAATAACACCGGACGAGATTGATAGCGTCATATCAGCCGAAATACCAAATCAAACCATCGATCCATAATTATTCGAAGTAGTAACAAAAACATGATTAACAGTCCATGCGGTGGAATAAATATGAATTCACCATGTATGATCGATGGGAAATGCTCAAAGCGGTATCCGAGAGCATTAATTTCCGATACCACAACAGGCAATGACGGATATCCATTGTATTTTTTTATTTATTATTTATTTTTATTTTATTTATTTATCAACGTCGATCATTTGAAAATAATGGTAAAAGGGCGATAATAAGAGTGCGCAATCAAGACATCCAAGTTGACAATCGCTGGGTCGTGCCATATTCACCGATACTGTCAAAAGTTTTTCAGGCTCACATAAATGTTGAGTACTGTAACTCAGTAAAGTGTATCAAATACATTTGTAAATATGTGAATAAAGGAAGTGATATGGCTGTTTTTAGAGTAGATATTGAAAATAGAAATGATGAAATCACTCAATATCAAATGGGGCGATACATAAACAGTAATGAAGCAGTTTGGCGTATCTTTTCGTTTCCTTTGCACGAAAGACATCCTGTTGTTGTCCATTTGGCAGTTCATCTGGAGAATGGTCAACGAATTTATTTCACTACTGAGAATGTACAGCAGAGAGCAACACAACCACCAGCAACTACTTTAACTGCTTTTTTTCAATTCTGTGAAATCGACACATTTGCCAGAAATTTGATTTATGTTGATATACCGCAATATGACACCTGGAATGCTTTATCGAAAAAATTTCAACGGCGTAAACAAGGAACACCAGTTGATGGTCATCCAGGTATTTTCCAAACAGATGCTTTGGGCAGGATGTATTCGGTACATCCCAACAATGCTGAATGTTTCTATTTGCGAATGTTTGGTAAACGTTCGAGGACCAAAATCATTTCGGCATTTAAGAACAGTTCACGGTCATTTTTGTCAGACATATCGCGAAGCACGTGAGCTCTTACATTTGTTAGAAGATGGCACTCATTGGGACGCAACACTTCATGATGCATCGATTTCATCTCATCCACAGCAAATACGAATGCTATTTTCGATTATAATATCAACATGCATGCCAATATAAAGATTACATGACTGAAGATATTTTAATTCGGATGCGTCGTAGAGCAATGGATCCTGATTTGCTGATTACATTGGAAATGTACAATGAATCTTTGATAATAATTGAAGGTATGTGTCTTGCGATTGCCAATAAAGCATTGGGGCAGTAAGCTTTGATTTCACCAAATCGTCCATGCATGATTTATTTGATCGAGAGTTGCAGCATGAACAACAATTCGATTGTGACGATTTACGTACATTTTTTCAATCCAACATCACCAAATTGAACAAACAACAAAAGGATATATTGTATTGTATTGCATTTCTTTCAATATATATCAGTACAATAAGATTTTTAAATCTTTTATAGCACAACAGCATTCATAAACAAATTCACATTAAAATAAAGCTTGCGATTTATAAAAATTAAAAAGTAAGAGTTAGAGTTAAAATAATGAATAGTAATAAAATAAAATTTTAAACTACTAGCGATGGTTTCAACAAAAATAGATAGCTAGCCATTCTGCTATGTTCCTGGAGTAAGGCTACTGAAATATGCATAAAGCGTTTGTTTAAAGTTGCTTTTGTTTACCTTATTCCTTATACTTGACGGAATGGAGTTCCAAAGACGAATAGTGTTGACGAAAAAAAGTCTTGCTGATGTTACCGAATTAAATTGTGGTACAATTAAGTCACTTAGACGAGCTGACCTAGTAAAAACTAATTTTGTATGCAAATAGTTCGGCGTGGCCGACATCATGAGTTTAAGTAAAAATATGCAATTCCTTGCCTTCAAATAATCTAAGATGCCACAACCAAGGAGACGGTGTCTCCAGGGGAACTATGATCGAACCTTGGCACACCATATACATAACGCGTGATGTTATTAAACAGGAGAATCCAGCTTACTATATATCAGCTCAGAAGACGTTATTATAGGCAAAAGGTGTTGCAAAGCAAGTTGACGCCTTGTGCTAGTAGGGGTATATAGACTAGACTGCCGCAGATTGCGTAGGGTTAGATACACCTTGCTGACAACCGAATTTATATGGTCTTTGCACGAATGCTTAGAATTTATTATAAATCCTAGGTTCTTGATTTTATCAACAACTTGCAGGTTCACATTATTTATGTGTACTCGTATGTCAAGTGACCCAAGATTTTTACTGATAGGTAGCACAAAGGACTTATCACAATTTAGTAACAAACCATTTTCAGTCGCCCATTTGTATATCATTGACAAGTCATCATTGATGTGACAGAAGGACGGTCAACTTGTTTGAACGAGTCAGATAAATAGGGCTGGATATCATCCGCATACGCATGAAGTCTCACATATTGACACACTCCAAAAATATCATTAAGAAAGAGGCTGAAAATCGGAGGGCCAAGAATGGATCCCTGGGGTACTCCCATAGTCAGCTCTTTCAGTTGTGACATCTCAGAACCAATTCGAACACGCTGGTATCTGAATGTTAAGTAGCTATTCATTAAGCTCAGAGCATGATTACTAAACCCAAAGTAAAATTTCAGCTTCCTGGATAGAGCGTATGATTGACCGAATCAAATGCCTTGGAGAAATTAACCAGACATAACAACGTTAAATGATTATCGTCAAAAGGAGTTCTCAGATCATCCAAGATCTTAAGCATTGCATTTGCACAGCTATGATTTTTTCTAAAGCCTGACTGGAGGGGGGAAAGTAGATTATGCTCATTAATATGTCTAGAAACCTGATCATGCATTATTGTTTCAAAAGCCTTCGAAAGAGCTGGCAGGACACTAACAGGACGAAAATCAGATGGAGATCTAGCACCACTTTTTTTAGCTACAGGTAAAACAGTTGCCACTTTCCACAGACTAGGAAAGCAAGAGGTGGTAATGGCATGATTGATGATGTGGGTAAGGGTTCCAACAATATATGGTAAAACCAGTTTAATGAACCTGATCGGCAGCCCATCCTCACCTACGGCATTGGAGTGTATTTTGAATACACACCCTCCCACATCATATTCAGAGACTGTGGAAAATTCAAACTGCGGTCCTCGGAAACAACTAGCTTCACTGGGTACAAGCGGAGGAATTGCAACGCATGATGTGCTACTTGAAAGGAAGGTATTGTTTACCACATCAGGGGAGTAAGCACACTCTACCTTTTCCTTGCTATAAACTTGTAACTTTTTAATATTGCGCCACAGGACGCTAGTAGGGAGTGTTGTATTCAGCTTGGAACCATAATACTTGCGTTTCTCTAGCCTTGTTATATATTTCATTTCATTTTTTCATTTATTGATAGGTTACATTAGTACAATGAGATCTATGATCTCTTATAGTACAACAGTATATGGAACAGCAAAAATACAGACAATTCCTAAATCTAGGCAAGATCACAACACAAGAAAAAAAACAAATACAGATATAGAAAAGTAAAGCATGAAGTCATTAATCACAGACAAATTATTATTTAGATAGCGAAACTTGTGAACAAATCAACTAGAGAGTATTAATGTATTTTACCGGTAATAAGCATATAAAACTTCCCTAAAGTTGCTTTTAGTAATACTACTTCGAATGGACATTGGTATCGAGTTCCAAGTACGAATGGCATTGACAAAGAATAGCCGCGAGGAGGTAAGGTAGTTATAGCTTGGTACAATCAGATCATGCGTCCGTGAGGACCTGGGAAAAATTAGCTTATCATAAAGATATCTAGGTTCCTTACATATAATAAGTCTGCAGAGAAAAATACAATTTCTGGCCTTCAGTAAGCAGCTATATCGCACCCTAGTAATCGTGTTCTCCAATTCGGAATATGGTCAAATTTGTCTAACCCGAACACATAGCGTGTAACGTGGTTGAAAGCTACATCGATCTTATGGGCAGAATGCGAGCTCAGCTTACTGCATACCAGTTCGGGATAGCATATAGCCGGCAAAATTAGCTGTATTGCAAGCTTTCTCCTAACATGGGGAGGAGTAAATGCCGCTGACTTTCGAAAGTTCCTTAATATATAGTATACTTTGCAGACAATAGAGTTTACATGATCATCGCATGTCAAGCTACTGTTGATGACAAAGCCAAGATTGGTCACTTTTGGCACCAGTTTTAGAACATTACCACCAAAATATAAATGATGAATATTTGAGAAAGGTAGGTAGGTTGAACTGGCCGGTCCATGAGGACCTCACATAGACTGATTGAGTCCGTAGTGTTACCAGAAGTTTGTTTTAACGACCAAACTGAAAAACCCTATCAAAAACCAGGACCTATGTTATAAAATAACTCCGTCCTCTTGGCAAATACTAGAAGCTTCCTAGGACTTAAGCCACTTGCTGCTTCTAGATCTGACAGCTGTATCACTCCTAATAGCTGGAGCTGGCAAGTGCAGGGCACGAGCACAGAACGTGCTCGATCGTTTCCTCCTCCAACCCGCACTTCCTACACCTGCTATCACTGACCAAGCCTAATTTAAAGGCATGTGACGCCAGAAGGCAGTGTCCAGTCAGAATACCCGTCATGAGCCTACAGTCCTCTCTTTTTAATGATAGAAGCAACTGTGTTAGTCTAAGGTTGTAAGACCTACACATAATCTTCGACACTTTACAGCCCCGCGCTTGAACCCACGCCTTTTCTGCTTGGTCGATCATGTCCACCTCTCGCCTTCGCTTAATCTCGCCCAATCTAATTGGGACGTCTACGGAGCAAGCTTCAAGGGATGCGCCCTTTTTAGCTAATTCGTCCGCTTTTTCATTCCCATCTATTCCCATATGCCCTGGGACCCAATATAGATGTATGCTTCTCCCTGTCCCGATTCTCTCCAGAGACTGCTTACACTCTAACACGCATTTAGATGCTGTGCTATGCGAGATTATTGCCTTAATTGCTGCTTGACTGTCAATATAAAAGTTAACACGGTTGCAGCTTAAGCTATTCTCTTCCAGGGTTTCTACTGCTTTGGTTACGGCTAATATTTCCGCTTGGAAAACGCTACAGTAATCCGGCAGCCTGTAGGATCTGCTTAATTCCGGATCAGCGCAGTATACCGCAGACCCTACTCCTTCCACTATTTTGGAACCATCGGTGTACACATGTATCGCCTCGTCCGCCATTTGCGCACCCTTGCGCCAACCGTCCACCTCTATTGTGGCCTTAAGATGATCTCCCTCAAAGTGCAGGTAGGGAATCATGTAGTCTGTTCGTCTTGTGACTGAGGACTGAGGATATTTGAGAAAGCTATAGCTTTTTTAGATATCGGGGTGATGTAAGACTTATCACTATTAAGGCACAAATAATTTCTCGTGGCCCAAGCCGAGCCCTATTTCTAGAAAATTTGAGGGCTTGCCAATTTTCCTGCGTAGGTCTTCTTCTCCACGTAGAATGCAACCTATTACTCTCTTTGATAGCAATTTGAACATTCTTCGTAAACCAGGGGCAAGACGAGCACTTAACAGAGACTTCACGTACAGGCACATATTTGTCAAAAACACATTTAAGGACACTTACAAGAAAATCAAGGTTTTCGCCAATAGTTCAAGAATCCAGCATAAGCACCAGTCAATAATACTAAGATCAGAAAAAAGGCCAGTTTCGTTTACGTTGCGGAAGTCACGATAGGTAAAGGACCGGCTTAGATGACTAAGATCTCTGTTTATTTCTAAGCAGCAAAAAATTAGATCATGGTCAGTTACAAAGGATATTTTATCAAACTTGATAACACTGGACAAATCACAAACAATATAATAGTCGAGAAGACTAGGAGAGCAGTTCGTAGCGTATCTTGTTGGCACAGTCGTATTGACAACGTACAAGAATATTGACATTAAAATCTCCGCATATAATAATATTGCCATTTCACCCTAGGAACGAGGACACAACATCAAAAATCGGGTTCAAATTATGTATTTATGGGGGTATATACACAAGACACAAGGTTTTAAAGTTTTCTCCTGATATTTCAGCAAAAAGAAACTCAGTGCCGCTTCCAGTAGACTTGTGCAACCGTTTCATATGCAATCACATCTGCCAATATATTGCAACCCTCCACCTCTTCTTTATACTAGTTAGGACCTCACTTAGCCTAGCATCAAACCAAGCTTCTGACACAAATAATATCTATCAGTGAGTTCTCAAATACAGATCTAGCATAATCTAATTTTTCCCCATTCAGGCTACGAGCGTTAAAATGCACAATATTTAAACCACTTTGTTGACTGCATCAAAACATTAAGCTTAGCAGGACCAAATTCGTCAGCACTATTGTACCTATCGTTTAGTACCATGGGAGAAGTAAACAAAAGCAACCAATACTGCAAATAATGTTTTAAAGGCACTAAAGAGAAGGGCCAACTTTACAGCCATAGGAGAAATTAAAATGAAGGAGACCATACGTAAAAAGAATAACATAAATATAAAGATATGTACAATGTCAGCGAAATCGCACCAATTCATCTTCACAGCAAATCTTGATAGGGGGAGAACCAATTTCATATCGCACATAATCAACTCCATTAACAGTAAATACTCCCCGCACCCTGCCATCTCGCCTCAATTTGGTGGCCTCTTGCATCAATTTACGATTAAACTTAGGGAGGCTCTCATATAAAATAAATTTCCGTCAAATCCTACGGAACTAAGCGGGATGGTCGAGTTGTTGTTCCTACGGAAGGCAGAGAAAGCACGAAGAGTTTTTATTTCGATCATGCGGAGAGTAAAATTTAATGATAATTGCATTATTAGGCTGACCAGAAGAATTTTTTTTGCGGAAAATGTCACTTATTTTCGGCACCATAAAATCAATCGACAGGCAAATCTGGTTAAAAATGCCTTAAATTTTCCCCCTCCACTAACGGTACCCCGAACGCAACAGCATCAGCTGGAAACTCCACAGAATTACTTTTTGAGGACAGCGTGTTTTCAACAAGCCTCCGCAGCTCTGCAATCTCACCATCACGTTTTTTAGCTTCATCTTCAAGCACTCTAATCTTCATCGCGGACTCGTCAATTTTGCACACACACACAGAAATTTCTTTGTCAATCCGCTTCACCAGCTGCTTCTCTAATTCAGTTAGCTTAGAAGAGAGATTACCGAGAGGGTGTTAAGCTGCTCTGTCACAGCTGAAATTTTATCTTCTTAAGCTGGAGACATTGTTGCTTTATCGGTAACCGTATCGGTAACCTTATAACAGCTGATTCGACCAATCTTATGAGAATCAATGCAATCGATTATTTGGTGCCGCTAAGGTCGTAACCGTATCGTAGCCAACCAATTGGATTTTGGTTTACCGTCGTAACGATAAACAGCTGATTACGTTAGGGATACGGATACAGCGATACGACATACGGCACCAATGAC
>JARSSU010047341.1:0-22556 GCA_029619165.1 Eurosta solidaginis
CAATACATAATCCTTTTAAAGACTTTAATCGACTCTGCGCCACGTATGCTTGTCCCTCCTCCAACTCCAAAATATTTTGATGTCACTTCTACCGGACTGTATGTAATATTAGTTCCAAATATGAGCCAAATCGGATATCATAGTTCGCTTTATATTCACGTATGTATTATGTGTTCCAAATATGGACCAAATCGGAGCACATATAGGATTTTTGTGAATATCTCGAGCCTTGCGCCACCCAGCGGCGATTTTTTTCATAGGTCGCTTTCTATTCTTGTATGTATTATGTGTTCCAAATATGGACCAAATCGAGCACAAATACGATTTTTGTGAATATCTCGATCCTTGCGCCACCTAGCGGTGATTTTTTTCATAGGTCGCTTTCTTTTCTTGCATGTATTATGTGTTCCAAATATAAGCCAAGTCGGACCACAAATACGATTTTTGTGAATATCTCGATCCTTGCGTCACCTAGCGACGATTTTTTTCTTATTATTGCATTGTTATCGGGTTCCGAACTATATTCCAAGTTTCAAACTTGTAGCTTATTGGGAAGTTACTTAAATTTTAATAACAAAATTCGTTCACAACGACCGTGCAGCCCTGCAGCCTGTCAAGTCAACCTAAATAAAACCGGGGTGGCTTTCCGTAATTCGATATGGATCAAGAACGAGTATAAAATAATTGTTTTTGCTTTCCGTAACACAAATTGTCGCCGCGTCGTATCGAACATTCGATACAAACTGTTCGATACCAAATTAGGTGTCGAATTGCCTTTTTGAAAGTTATAATTTTATGCTTTGGTGATTATTTATGGAATGATTTTTTTCTTGAGAGATTAAGAAACAAATGCTATTATAAAAGAAAATATTTTGGTAACTCCAAAAAGCTTTCTAAACACCCTTTGAAATCTGCAAACGAAAGAGATAATACCAAGATACGGGATTTAAATTGGCATCATCGAGCGTTCGATATCGACTTGAAGTATCGAATCAACGAGTGTCGACTATCGAATTACGGAAAACCACCACCGTTTAAAAAAAAATATACGATGTGAATCTGGGAAAGACATACTATGTCATTTTAAGAATTGAAAAATCGACCCAGTATATCGTCTGTTTTGCTCTAAAGAGTTCAGACGCTTAATCATATATATAGAAGATAAAGATTACTTATTAACCATTACCGCCACTTTCCACTGGGTAAATTCATACACGCCATTACAATAATACACACCAAAGCATTATAACACTCCACACGCACCATGACCAACATATTTTGCAGTTGACCAAGTTCATAAATAAATCGACTTTTAGGCGCCACTCGAGCACGTTCTTAGCATTTAAGGCATATTTCAAATTAAATTCTCATACATTTTAAGTTACATATATGCCGAACAAATTATATCCAGCAAAAAATGGCAGAGGCGATTGTAAGCCATTTGGATTACGGCGGCAGCGTGCTTTTCTTTGCTGTTATATATGAAAAAAAAGTTCGAGAAAATGTTACGGAAATTTCTTATGCCAATTTCACACACAGGCTTAATGAAATAATTAGTTAAGTTTTCTACATTAAAGCCCTAATTGAACACAATCTTCCATACAAAATACAAATTCTTAATCAGAAATAAATTATTTTCAATTCAAAATTAAATTTTCGCTGCATTTGCTGCAAAAGATAATATGGCTTTTTTGAAAATAGGCACATGTTTGGTTAGGTGCAACATCTATGGGTAGTTGCGCATGGATTTTATTTTGATTGTATTATAGTTATGAAGAAAACGGCTACTTTCCATTTTAACTATTTTTTGTAAAACGAAATGAAGCAAAAGGGCCTGCATGAAAACGGAAACTTAATTATTTCATTAAATAAAATTGTGATTCGATTAAGTTTCTGTGTTGAAAACGGTGTATTTTAATTGGATTTCTCAAAAAAATTTTGGAGTATGCAGCTTTGTAAACCAATCAATTTAAGTACAATTACAAAGTTTTAAAAATGTTCATTGATTTGGAAAATTTTTTCCGAAGGTATGTTCAGATTTTCTTCCACATAAAAAGAAATTAACTTGGTATGATGGCAAATCATAAACATCCTTCGAAAAAGAATTTTTCAAAAACCAATACTCGTGATCTGAGCTATTTTGGAAAAGTGGCCGGTATGACATGCATGCCACATCGCTATAACTCCGATTCTCTATGACCCGGATCAATAATGTTTGATTTGTGGGCTATATACTTAGATCGAGGTCTAACCAATTTTCAAAATCGAAGACTTTTCGGAGCTATTAGGGATCATTTGGCTCTATTTCGTTGAAGTTTAGGGATCATAACCGGACTATATCGGAATGTTTTTTTTTAGATAATTTCGTGAGTAACTCGGGTTGTTGTCAGTATATTTTGGGAACATTTCGTTGTAATCAAAATCATAGTTTATGGCTATAGTGGGGCAGTTTAAGAACAATATCGAGACCATGTCGGAATAGTTTCGCTATTGTTTTTGGTTTCATGTCGGGGAATTGTTTTCGACATCACTGGAAAGTATTTCGGTATTGTTTGAACATCCTTTCAGGACTAGTTCGAAATAGTTTTGGGATTGTTTTCAGATTCATTTCTGGATTGCTTTCGGAATCATTTTCGATTATTTCGAGGCTATCTCCAAAACAGCTCGGTATTTGTATTATGTATGGAACATCCAGCATGATTTTCGGAGTTATTTTCTGACTGTTTAGGGATTATTTCAGGCATTAGTTCTGCATAGTTTGAGGCTATGTATCGAAGCTATTTAAGAACAATTTCGGGTCTTCTTCAGAAAAGTTTCGATATTAGTTTTGTTGTAATTCCAGCATTGACTAGGGATTGTTAACGAAATAATTTCGGTTCAATTTCTATACAGCTGTGGAATTGTTATTTCGGTATGGTTTAAGGCTCCTTTCGAAACTATCTGAGATTAATCATGGAACTGTTGCCCCAATACTTTCGGTATTCTTTTCGGGATCATTCGGACTCATTATGGGACTATATTAACAACAGCTTGGTAATGGTATTATCTAAAGATCATTCGAATAGTTATGGACATGGTGTGACTGACGCGGGATTGGAAAAAATAATTTCGAGATTGCTTTCAAGATGTTTCCGGATTATTTCTAAAAAAACTCGGTATTTCCTCCAACTATGGATCATTCGGCATGATTTTCGTAGTTATTTCGATACTGTTACGAAATTGTTTTCGGGGACAGTTTTAGTAGTTCGAGAAAATTTTCGGAATTTTAGGAATCGTTTCGATATTGTGTTCGGGATGATTTAGAATTAACTATGGAAATATTGAAGACTGATTTTGAATTATTTCGGTATAATCTGCGGACCATTTCATCAATAGTTTGCGGGGTTTATTCTTGATCATTTCAGCATAGTTTTCAAAATACTTCCGGAACTTTTTCGGAATAATTTAGGAGCGGTACAGTCCTCAATCATCAAAGTTGCTTTCCCGTAAGGCGCTATGAGTTTCTCTGTGGGGACTTAAACTTCCAAACACTCTTTTCTTTCTCCTTCTTCTTATTTTTATCCTTTCGGCCTGCTCTCTGAAGATTAAGTTTATTGCTTTGATTTTTTCGCCTTAAGCTAAAAACATACAAAAAGGATTTGTTTATTTCATTAGTGTTTTTTCGAGGAAATTTTTGAGACAAAAACTGATGGTTGATGATTGAAAGGGGTTCAGATACCTCAAAAACATAGGAAAGGAAATAAACCGAGAAAGTTCTAAAGCAGAGAAACTTGACAAATTAACATAATCCCTCAGTATTTAGTCCATATCTCCCTTAAAAATAGTTCCAAAAACAGGTTTTGAATTTTAGACTAAAAAAATACAGCAGGTATTCGCTACCTTGAAAGCATATTCTACGTCATTGGGTATAAAAATCCATAATCGTTTCGTAGGCCTTGATGCATTTTATAACTTGATGCGTCGTCACCAGGCGGCGACTTAATTTTCAATGAAGCTTTACTGGAAAGCTTTGTGGCCCCGTTTAGTTGAAGTTAAAATATATATAAAAACATATGCACATATAATGCACCTGCATATGTAGCTCTTTAAACGAGATTTCGATAAAATTTACCAATCAAATAAATTTGCTTCATGTCGATATTTGTGTACACGCATGCAAAATTTTGAGGTGAAAAAGTACTTATTTCCAATCAAAATCCATGTAGCACACAAATCTGTGCTTTTAATTTAATAATTATCCAATATACATAAATTTGGATTTATACACTCTAACAGATAAACGAGTAACCGACAAAACCAACCAAAACCAGTTAAGGTTGAATTAATGAGAATTTTGCATAAATTCATTTCCATGCATTTCATATCAATATGAAGGTGCCTACCCAGTACGGAACTGAGATAAGCAAATAGGTAAGGAAATTGCCAGGAAAGGACTCTATCAAGGGAATCATTTCGCAATAGACTCAATAAGGTACATTTATACAGTGACACGTCAATTCATATTAAACAAATCTAAGTCCTTTAAAGAGCATTGCATAAAAACTCGAATTGGATCAGAACTATCTTAAAATCGTATTAGAAGCAAGATGCCGAATTTCGATAATAAAAGAACTAGTTCTTAATGGATACTTGTATATAGTTCGGAACTACAGAAACGGTAATGCAGCGGGGCCAATTTCCACCGCCTAGGTAGGATATCGCCATGTTAAATTCGCCAGTTAAAAGCATGCAAAGGAAATAGAGGGCGAACTATTAGTGGTTCCGAATACACTAGAAGCGCACCAGCTTTGAACGAAAGATTTTCCCTACAGGGTATGTACATGTATGCTTGAATATGTTTGTGTGTGGCTCGCTAGCTGAGAAAATTTCTACAATTTAACATATGTCAAGGTATTAGTAGATATCGTTTGGAGACATGCCAACATTTGCTTAGACACATAGTCGTACACATATTTAAACTAGATTTTTAAGCTTTTACCCGGATTATGAAGGAAACTCATGTTCAAATAGTTTTTTCCACTTGTTCGTCTATCAGCTAGTGATTTTTTGCTGTTTCTAAAATTTCAGTTTTTTACTCTTTGAATTTATTTTTCTCCTTAAAATATTATTCATTGGATAAGAAAAAGGTTGCAACTTCTAGTTGCAGCTTTCGGAACTCCGAAATGACACAATACACAGTCATCCGGCCGTGAAACGAACAGGCACCTCAGGCGCATGTTTCATAGAGATGACAACTGCCCACCTATACAACTGTAGTAGCTCAGTAAGAACAACGCACGATTCTGATCCGGAGCTCGTTTTTGTATAATAAATAATTTTTGTATAGTAAATAGTTTTTTAATAAATCATATATATTAATTCTAATTGCTGTTTTTTATGTACGGGTCCCTTTTTCGCTCTTATTTGAATCCAAATCTATAAATAAAGTTTTGGTTGTAAAGATGGAGATTCGGTCTATTAGCGAGCTTTGGGCAATTTTGGTCGTAGTGCTTTTGTTTAGCTATATTTTGTTAAAATAATTTGTTAAAAATAAACGATTGTGAGTACACAAAGAAATCTATTTGTACTATGGCACTATTGTGAATATTTCCACTGCATTACCGGCAGTTTTTATTGTGCGCTAGATGGCAGCGCAATCTGTAAGTTTTAATTGATTGGCGGCAGTTGATATTATACGCTAGATGGCAGCGCAAGCTGTAAGTTAATAGACCAGCTGATTTCTGTCGATATTTTATAAAAGACTTTTATATTGGTTGCGCAAGATGCGCACAGGTCAGGCTCGCAATTTTAAGTTTAGAAGCTACCAAAGAATCCAATAATGCAAATGAAATTTGTTTTCCTAAATATTTTTATTACCGTAATTTGGCAAGTAATTTATAAGAATGACAAATAAATTGATACTAGCCGCTTTGTTTTGCAAGATAGTGCATATAAAACGCTAGGTAGATTAGGGTATTGCATACAAAGCACCCACACAAAGTAAGGTAGTTGTCTAACCCGTTTGAGATTAAATCGCTTAAACAGATGTCGACCAAAATTAAGGCACTATTGTGAACGAGCGAATGAAATGTACATACGAATGTGCAGATGAACGCAAACTAACAAAATAACAGCGTGGCGGCAGGGTGACATGTGTATATACAAACAAACACACTCATCCCTTGTATTTCGTTTTTGTAATTCTCTGGATTGGTGTCAAAAACGTAGAAATGTCAAAGCATCTAAAAAGTAACAACTAGCTGATTTCCTTCTACCACCTCTATTATTCCCCCAAGATGAAATTGTTTGGCTAGTTGAAGCGTTTTTATAAGCTTTTATTTACTTTCACTTGGCTATTGTCTGTAATCAAATCTTGCAAGTTAAATTTGATACACTTCCCGGTGTCCGATTGAGCTGAAATTTTGCACACATGTATAACTCCGATGACAATGCAATAGTACTTTGCGAGAATTCGATAAATGAATCGATAACAAAGTTATCGGTAAAGATTTGTATTCACAAGGGAATAAAAACCTAAGTCATCAAGAACACAGGTAACTTCGCTTTGTTTGTGTATGCAACAAATGTAGAAGTTAGGCTGTTAACGCTAAATGTTGCATACTTTTTGTTGCATACTTTTCTGCGCACTTGATTTTGTTTTACAGATTTTTGGCGATTGAACAGAGCAGAGATGTGCAATGAGTAGTTGTAAACTGAACGCGACATAGACAAAGTCACAATAAAATATAATTTTTAGTTAGTTAACACTCGAAAAGAAGAACTTGACTGTTCAAAGATTACTTCGAAGTAACCTTGTAATGTTGATGCATTAAAAGAAAATGAGAGGATGAGAAACGTTACAAATAACTAAGTAAAGATTACATAACTAATTTAAACAATATTTTACCCTACCAAAAATTAAAAAAAAATTCATATTTAAATTAAATTTAAGAAAAAAGCTTTTCTAAGAACAAGCTTCTATTACTTGTTAATAAAACGAACCAAAAAGTAAAAATACAATTAAAGAAAACAAGTAAGAACGGGACTGTCTTCGGATGTGCCGAAGACTTCATACCTTTCATGAATGGGGCTGAACAATAATCTTATCCCGCTCGTAATCTCCGAATAATCGGATGTGTAAGATAAGAAATATATAGTGACCAGATCTACATACCTAAACGATTTTTAAGATAAATATAAAATAAAAAACAGGTAGGTACTTTGTGTGAGGATGCAAAGTTTCAGGTTTTTTGTGGTCTGCGTGTAAAAACTATGACTACGAATCACGTATTTCAACAATATATGACGTAAACGTAACTATTTGATGAAATTTGATGAATTTTGAAGCTTCTAACCGTAAAAAAGGGGCAAAAAATACAGTTTATATGGGGTATATAATACATATACCACCGATCTCTATGATTTTTTCAAACAACAATATATGCCATATACGTAAGCATTTGGTGAAATTTGAAGCTTCTAGCTGTTAAAACGGGGCAGAAATTGCGCAAAGTTTCTTATCTGAACAATCGGTTGTATGGGATATATACTATATATACCACGGATCTCAATGATTTTTCAGACAACAATATATGCTATACACATAAGCATTTGGTGAAATTTGAACATATCTAAACGATTTTTAAGATAAATATAAAATAAAAAACAGGTAGGTACTTTGTGTGAGGATGCAAAGCTTCGCGTTTTTTGTGATCTGCATGTAAAAACTATGACTACGAAACACTTATTTCAAAAACATATGACGTAAACGTAACTATTTGATGAAATTTGATGAATTTTGAAGCTTCTAACCGTAAAAAAGGGGCAAAAAAATACAGTTTATATGGGGTATATAATACATATACCACCGATCTCTATGATTTTTTCAGACATCAATATATGCTATATATACCATCATATATATTATAAATATAACCGATCTCTATGATTTTTTGACACAACAATATATACTGTATACGTAACCATTCGGTGAAATTTGAAGCTTCTAGCTGTAAAAATGGGGCTAAAATTGCGAAACTATAATATATACCGTGGTGTGATGGTAGCGTGCTCCGCCTATCACACCGTATGCCCTGGGTTCAACTCCCGGGCAAAGCAACATCAAAATTTTAGAAATAAGATTTTTCAATTAGAAGAAAATTTTTCTAAGCGGGGTCGCCCCTCGGCAGTGTTTGGCAAGCACTCCGGGTGTATTTCTGCCATGAAAAGCTCTCAGTGAAAACTCATCTGCTTTGCAGATGCCGTTCGGAGTCGGCATAAAACATGTAGGTCCCGTCCGGCCAATTTGTAGGGAAAATCAAGAGGAGCACGACGCAAATTGGAAGAGAAGCTCGGCCTTAGATCTCTTCGGAGGTTATCGCGCCTTACATTTTTTTTATTTTATATATATATATACTATATATACCACCATATATATATTATATATACCACCGATCTTTATGATTTTTTCAGACAACAATATATGCGTGAACGTGAAGCCTCTAGCTCCTAAAATAGGGCAGTAATTACGAAAAGTTTCTTATCTGAACAATCGGTTGTGGGGGATATATACTATATATACGACCAATCTCATCAATTTTTTGAGGCAACAATATGTGCAATATACGAAATTATATGGTGAAGTTTGAAGCTTCAATCTGTTAAATTGAGTAAGATATGAAAAAAATCCTCATTTTCTGGAAAATCGGTTGTATGGAGGATATATGCTATAGTGGTCCGATGCGGCCGGTTCCGACAAATGTCTAATCGGACACCCAAATACACCCGCTCACCAAATTTTATCAAGATATCTCAAAAATTGATTGAGGGACTAGTTTGCATACAAACAGACAGACGTACATGGCTAAATCAACTCAGCTCTCCATCGTGATTATTTCTGTATACTTAATGGTGGGTCTATCTATTTTCCTTTAAGGACTTACAATTTTGGGTTTCGTGACGAAATTAATATACCATTTCATTTTCATGAAAGGTATAAAAACTTTTTTAAAAATAAGCGTTTATTATCTATATATATAAAAAGAAGTGTACATTTTGATTGTCACTCCATAACTCGAGAACGGATACAAAGATTGCCATGAAATTTTTAGGAAAGATACAGGAAGGAGAGATGATGGTTAGTTGATTTTGAAAACCCAAATCGGTTTAGCCATTCTTGAGTTATGATAATTCAAAATTTGATAAAAAGAAGTGTACATTTTGATTGTCACTCCATTTGGTATATAAATTTGCCTATATTAGTATTTAAGATCCTTTTTTCCGGGAAGTAGACCAGAGACGGGACTGAGACTCGGCATGGGACTGGAACAAAATACATACCACCCTGTGGGTGAAGAACTTTACAGAAGAGAAAAGAGAGAAGGAGAAGAGCCAGAGAAAGAGATAGATTGGGACGAAGATGGAGATGGATGAAGCGAAAAAGACGGACGGAGGAGTGAATAAAAGGATTAGGAAAAAGTGTAGAGGGGGAAGGGCAGAATTAGACGGAAAAAGCTTATTAAAATGTATGCAGATATGCCAAATTTAGGGCAGAACAACGTCTGCCTGGTCTGCTAGTTGGTGAATAAAATTAACTAAAAAGTAAAAAATAAATTCACTGTAGAGAAATATAACACTTTATAAGTTCATTGTAACCTTTAACGATAAGTAGGCTTTTTCGTCTGCGACAAAAAATTCCATATTGTACATAATTATATATTTTTAACATTTAAACTTTACAACTAAATTATTAAATCTTACAGTTTATATCACAGTCCTAATTGTTCTAATAAAAGCGTGTTACATTGTGATAGCAAGAAAAGGAGGTCCTAAATGCTCTTAATTATACCATCAAAATTTAACACGCTTTAATTAGAACAATTAGGACTGTGATATAAACTGTAAGACGTAATAATAATTTAGGTGTAAAGTTTTAATATTAAAAATATATAATTATATACAATATGATTTTTTTGTCGCAGACGAAAAAGCCTACTTATCGTTAAAGGTTACAATGAACTTATAAAGTGTTATATTTCTCTACAGTGAATTTATTTTTTACTTTATAGTTAATTTTATTAACCAATAATAAAAGCTTATTATACTCAGTTGAGCAGAGCTCACAGAGTATATTAACTTTGATTGGATAACGGTTGGTTGTACAGGCATAAAGGAATCGAGATAGATAATACTTCCATATATCAAAATCATCAGTATCGAAAAAAAATTGATAGGCCATGTCCGTCCGTCCGTCCGTTAACACAATAACTTGAGTAAATTTTTAGGTATCTTGATGAAATTTGGCACGTAGGTTCCTAGGCACTCATCTCAGATCGCAATTTAAAATGAACTATATCGGGACTATAACCACGCCTACTTTTTCGATATCGAAAATTTCGAAAAACCGAAAAAGTGCGATACTTCATTACCAAAGATGGATAAAGCGATGAAACTTGGTAGGTGAGTTGAACTTATAACGCAGAATAGAAGATTAGTAAAATGTTGGACAATGGACGTGGCACCGCCCACTTTTAAAAGAAGGTAATTTAAAAGTTTTGCAAGCTGTAATTTGGCAGTCGCTAATGATATCATGATGAAATTTGGCAGGAACGTTACTCCTATTACTATATGTATATAATTATGTATTTAAAAAAATGTAATAATTATAAAAATTAGCAAAATCTGAGAACGACCACGCCCACTTTAAAAAATACTAATTTTTTTAAGTAAAATTTTAACAAAAAATTTAATATCTTTAAAGTATATCATTAAATTATGTCAACATTCGACTCCAGTACTGATATGGTGCAATTAAATACTTTTAAAATACTCATTAACACCTTTCATTTGATACATATATCGTACACACAAATTCTAGAGTCACCCCTGGTTCACCTTTATGGCGATATCTCGAAAAGGCGTCCACCTAAAGAACTAAGGCACATGCCCTTTTAAAATACACATTAACACCTTTCATTTGATACCCATATCGTACAAACAAATTCTAGAGTCAGCCCTGGTTCACCTTTAAACTTTTCCGAAGGAACCATACCTCTAAAACGAATTCTGATGCCAATTTAGGTCGAACTTTTGGGTAGGGGCAAATTTTGAAAAATCCCACTTTGACCCATTTAGAGTACTCCAATCGAGTCCAAATGTATGACCGACCGCCACTAACTTTGGAGGCCCGGCCCACCGATGCCATTGGCACGCCCCCTGGAACCCCCCTGGGGGTTCACCATAAATGTTTCAAAGTTTCTTATTTTGATCCCTAGAATATGATTTTCACATAGCAATGGGCGATTTTTTATCTCCTCACAAATCGACCCGCCCTAATGTCTAGCAATCTATATATATATCGGATCTGTCAATAAGTTTACAGTATTGGGACATACTTTGATGAAGTGACGCGCACTGTTTCATAAAACACTTGTTGTAAGTTTACATACTAAAAATTAGTAGGCGAGAAAAACAATAATGAAAATATTTGAGTAGTAAAAAAATATGAGGCAGAGTAAAATTATTATTGATTGAAAGTGCGTACGCGTTAATTCCTCTTAGACTTTTGATAATGACTTCGCATCCTGCGTCATCAGAAGTGGGCAATGAGCCAGAAGAAAGTGAAAATAGTGTATGGAAAAAATTATACGAACAACAAAATAAAGAGTTTGTTTCGCTGTTAAAAACATCAGGTTCGACTTCCAGTCCAAATAGTGATGTTCAGCTACCGGAATTTGATCCAGATGGATTTAATGTAAGTGCACGAGCCTGGATAGCCGCAGATATGTGCATGGCAGAGAAGCCCTTAAAGGGTGCATATTTAATGTTGGTTCTTAGTCGTGCTTTAAAAGGACAAGCTTCAAATTGGCTAACACACATTTCGTACCCCGATATGACTTGGAATGAGTTCAGAGATATTTTCGTTTCAAGATTCGACTTTTCGGAGACAAATGCTGCTTTCCTTATCAATTTAAGCAATAAAAAACCAAAAGAAGATGAGTGCCTTGCATCTTATGCAGCAGCAATAATGACGTCATTATCGACCAAATGGAAAAATTTGTCCACGGAAGAGATAGTCATTTCAACAGTGCTGGCACATGTGGCTCAGTTCGACCCTCGTATTCATCGATTGGCTTGCACATCAAACATGGGAACAAGAAAGCTTTTACAGTAAGAACTAAATTCGATGTCGCTTATCAAGAGGAAAATTTCATCAATGAGCAGTGGATGTGAACGAATTGATACCAAACGTCAAAAGCATTCCCCACTTAAATTTGCTGTCAAATGTTTCATCTGTGTTAAACCAGGATACAAAGCGGTGATGTGCAAATATAAATTGGATAAAGCCACACAATTAACACCCAAGAAGGAATTACCAAATAGAAGTTCTTTTAACCCAAACAAGGCATCAGTCAAGTGTTATCGTTGTCAGGGTTTGGGGCATTACGCCTCCCGAAAATTTTAAAAAACAAAACATCAAGCGGTATTGCTAATCGTAGAGTCGATATTTGTGCTGTTAAGTCGCCATCAGGTATTTTACGAGATTCAGGTGAGGAATACACTTTTTATTACGATTCTGGAGCGGAGTGTTCACTTATGAAAGAATCTATAGGTTCAAAGTTTTGCGATAAGCGTTTTAACAATGTGCAGATGAACATTTGTCATACAATATCATGATAGGTCGTGAGATTTTAAACCAGGGCGTGTGCGTCAAAATGAGTTGTAAGGAATTAGTTTTTAGTAAAGTCGAAATTTCAGTAAATAATTGTAAGAAGCAAATAAAAATCTTCAGTATTAAAGATCTTAATACTGATATTCCATTGCAATTGCAATCGAAATTGGTGAATATTTTGAACAGGTTCAAAGAAAGTTTTACGGAAGGCACGCCTTGTAGCTCTACTGCTGTTACTCCTATGCAAATACGCCTTAAATATCCGAATAAGACCGTTTGTAGACGGCCTTATAGACTAAGTTTTGAAGAACAGGGCATTGTTCGCGAAAATATTAATGAACTATTAAGGGTGGGAGTAATTCGGCCCAGCTGCTCTCCTTTTGCTAGCCCAATTTTACTGGTCAAAAAGAAAGATGGTTCAGATCGCATGTATGTAGATTATCTCCAATTAAATGATAATACTATTCCTGATAGATTTCCTTTGCCTTTAATATCAGACCAAATTAATAGACTTCATGGAAGCTATTATTTTACTACTTTGGATATGGTTAGCGGTTATCATTAAATACCGGTGCATTCAGATTCTGTAGAAAAAACGGCTTTCATAACACCAGAAGATCACTTTGAGTACCTGGCCATGCCGGTTGTATTGCGAAACGCTCCAGCAGTCTTTCCACGGGCTGTTATGCAAGTTCTTGGGGAGCTGGTTCATTCTTATGTGGTAGTTTACATGGATGACATTTTGGTGTTAGGAACAGAAGATGTTGAGCAAAGTATAAAAGGGATTGGCATTGTTTTACAAATACTTACCGACGCTGGATTTTCGCTTAATATTAAGAAGTGTATATTTTTGAAGCGAAAGGTAGAATACCTTGGGTATGAAGTGAGTGACGGTCAAATTAGACCCAATCCAAAAAAAAATAGAAGCTTTGGTAACTCTTCCTCCACCAAAAACGGTGACTCAACTACGCCAATTCATTGGTTTAGCTTCATATTTTCGGCAATTCGTTCCAAGATTTTCCCAAGTAATGTCGCCCTTATATGCCCTAACGAGTTTAAGTAAAGGAAATCTTATTTGGAGGACATCACATGAAAATATTAGACAAAAAATTATAGCAGTGTTAACCGATTCTCCTGTTCTCACTATATTTGATCCAAATTTTCCTACTGAATTGCATACTGATGCAAGCGCTTTAGGATATGGTGCAATCCTTATGCTGAGAAGTGACAAAAATCTTCGTGTTGTGGCATATTTTAGTAAGAGCACCACACCTGTAGAAGCAAAGTACCATTCTTATGAACTGGATACTCTCGCAGTTGTAAATGCTGTGAAGCACCTTAGGCATTTTTTATATGGTCGGAAATTTATTGTAATTACAGACTGTAATTCCCTGAAATCGGGCACGTAGCAAGCTGGACTTGGCACCTAGGGTACACAGATGGTGGGCATTTCTGCAGGGCTAAAATTTCGAAATTTAAATTTTTATATAGTAGTTAACTACATAATTAAATCGAAATTTGTGGCGGATACGATGAATGAGCCCACGTTGGATTTTGTTTATTACAAGAAACCAACATAACTGTTACCTAATAAACAATTCACGTAATAATAGATATAAAAGGTAATTGAAAAGAGAAAAAGGAAGTTGGGTAACACTTGCGGGATAATTTCCATGGAAACTGGATAGATTGCTGAACAAGTAGCGGGTCGACGATGTAGGAAATTCAGTAAGAAAATATTTTCTGATTTTAGATACAATTATGGGTAAACGTTGTTATGACCGGACAAATTTATAACCTAAAGCAAGTGTGATTAGCTTGCGGTCTGAAGGGGTGTTGCTACAGTCTCGCATTAGTAAGCGGACAGACAACTGGCAACGTTAAGGCGAACTGTTATGCCCAATCTCCGTTATTTTCGTACCATCAGTAGCTACGGGGCGGAAAAACTACGCCAGACGTCGAGACTACAAGAAGTACAGAGTGGTCGGGTTAAAATACCGGAATGATCTAGATGTGAATCCTCAGCTTGCGTGATTCACGGCTCTAGGGCCACAGGCGTCTCCCAGTTCGCTGGTGTGCATCCTTAAATTCATACGATCAAACCCGCCCACGTGTCTGTCTATGGGTTAGCCCTTTTGCATAGTTGGTTATACTCCTCTGTGCCCCTTCCTTCCACCCACTTTCTCTCCCCCTTTGGTTTCCCCCCGTCCCGGTTTCTCCCTCTCATTCCTAGTTTCCTGTTCCTTCCTTCCTTGTCCCCCCTTTTCCCTCTTTTCTTCCCGCCCTTATCATCCTCTTCTTACGCCTTTCCCTTCCCTTACTCCTTTGACCCCGGTATTGTTCTTGTCCTCTCTTGCCCATACCCCTAGCCTTTCCCCTCTTGTCTATGCCGTTTTATATTTCTCTCTTTCCCCGTCCCCTTCGTTCCTTTTTCCCCGTCCGGGTCACCTTTTTTTCTGTTTGCGTCTCCTGCTGGCCCTTTTTTTTGTGTTCCTTACTCTCAGATATGTGCTGCACGCTCCTTTTCTTCTCCGATTTGCTGTTTTTGTTTTCTCGTATCCTTCTTTTCGAGATTGCTTTGAATAATTACTAATGGGCAGGATATAAGGAATCATTTCGCATCAGGATTTATATGCTGACGGAAAGATAACTAAGGAGCGGACTCTAGGAGAGACTAAATAGGAAGAACTGTTAGGGGAAAGGCAGATCGCAAAAACAGATTGCGAATGGGATCAGAAGAATACGAATATTACGAGAGAATGGATACTCTTAAAGAAATAAACGTTTAAACAAACTCCTGTAGACAAGCAAGGGATCGTTTCGTGGTAGGCACAGATTTCCCATTAATCCGCTGATAACAGACATGTGAGCTTTAAATTGTACGGATTGAATCAGGCAAAAAAGCAGTCCGCTGGAATTTGATAGAGTGAAAGAGGGTCTTTCAAGGCGACGAAGTAGACACAGCGGTGGGAGAGCATATTTATGACATGATATCGTATTTAGTGAATGAAAAAAACCAGAATTGAAACATATGAACATCAGAATAAATTTGTAGGGCAAAAGATACAGACCGGTTGGAAGATAAAGGTAGTGGTGAGGCGAAAAGAAGATTAAAAATATCGCACTAAATAACGAAATAAAACAAAGGGCGACGAGATATTTGAGTATATTTAAGAAAAAATAAGAAATACATATAATACTCATCGGTAAGAAATCGGAATTACTTCATAATGTAAGGAAGTAGGGTAGAATGTAAAAGAGACTTTTTAGTTTGGTGCTTTTCTGCGCAAAATACTAATGATAAACGCGAAAAGCCTAATTTTATGCAATAATTAAGACTTTATCACTAATAATATTATCAGGACTACAAAAGGATCCGACCTTAATTTACGGAAAGTTTACTGAAAAAAAATTGGTTTGTCTGTGAATTGGGATAGTTCAACAGAAGCGTCTAAAGAAAGAATACAGCCTCAGCTAAAAGTTATCTCGCTCTCAGGCACTAAAAAAAAAAAAAGTCGTGAGTTCCGTGTCTTTATAAGGTATAAGATTTGGGCAGTCACACGGTGATTATTCAGGTATTTTGGCAGAAGATAAAGTAGCATGCCTAGAATGGTAGCCTAGGGAATATGTTTTTATAAGGATGGCCGATATATGACTCATTACACGAAAAGCAATGAAAATAGATAAATGTAATCAGAATAAACTGAAAAAATATTCGATTCAGGGAAAATTTAATCTTAGAGAAACATTATATCGGGATGTGTATACTATTTTAGGTGATTATATGTGTATATTGATCAAGAAGAAACCGAAGAAAAATTTGACAATGTCACTCCACGGTTGTGTGTAGGAAGTGGGTTGGAGCCACATGAAAATTAGTGAATAGCGCTACTGGACATGAGTGTTATGGGAAGTTGGTGAGATTTTGTGGAGATTTTAAGGGTGAACACAGACAATTGGGGGTTGGTTTCGAACAGTTGGTAGGAAAAGGATGTGGATAGAACCAGTAGATGCTTCTATAGATGGATCGGAGTGCACGCGTAATATGATATGTATTGAATTTCAAAATTTTTTATTATATGTTTATGTGCTACATGGTCTAAGCTAGCTCGGAGAACAGGAAATTTTATCTGGTGAGTCTAGGTGGTATCGTTATACCTCTTAAGTTAATGTGGTATGGTAACGTTCGTCAAACTGAGAGTGTAATATTTGTTCCCGAAACGGTTTGCGAACCGCATTTCCGTATTACCTAAGACTGTGCGACTAGCGCGGCTAGGCCACTCAATTAGAAAAATGGCATAGTACATATCACTCAGAGGGTAAGCACGTGTGAACTTGGGTGGCGTTATGAATACAAACGTATTGTGCTGCATGGGGTGTACACGGTACTCACTATTGTGCACCTGCATGTCTAATGTTTAATGCCGATCCTGTAACTGCAATGAACATGATGGGTTTTAATAGTTCTAACTTTGAGAGCTTAATGACTGAGCTTGACATTGGCAGACTGAACAACAGCTTCGTCAAATAGTATCGCTTGCCATCAGATAATAGGAATGAAGTGACACGCGACACGTTGATAATAAGTAATTGAAATGGATTGTTACATAAACAAACCGGTTATAGTATGTAGATTGTCAGTACATAAAAATTAGAGTGAGGACAGCAAAATAAAACTCCAAAATAATGAAAATCATTATGAGCTACATTATTGGGTCAAAAATAGACTATAATGAGTGCACTTGGATTAAAATTTTAAATAAATTGATTGAAGAACAAGTGGACTTAGGAAGCAGAATAAGCGGGTATATACTCAAGGTTCAGCGCTTGTAGGACTTTTTATAATAGACTGTGAAGATACAGGCATGCGCACTGCCTGCGTCACAGGATCATTAAATCTAAAAATCAAATTCGTTGTGGTGTGGTGTTTATGTATTGGTGTGGTTACTAAGTATCGGGAGGATTTCCCTATATTGATCTAACAAGAAGGTTTTAGAGTGACTATACAATATATTTCTGAAGAATAAATGAACTAAAACAAGTGGGCGTTTGAGCAACCCAATATCGCGCTAATAAAACAAAAGACTCATGAACTACAAGATTGGTACTAAAGCAATTAAAAGACATATTGACGTTATAACATATAATAGGACCCAGAAAACAGTTGAATTTAACAGTAAGTGAATTATATTTGAGGTCAAGTCCCTAACCTCCATCCAGAAAAATAGTGGAGATTGGGGAAAAAAAGGAAGGGGTCTAGATCGTGGCACCATAGAAGAGTAAGGCCTCACACGCCTTATAGGGAAGTAAGTTAATTAAACAACTATGAATAGTATTTAATACTAGTGCATTATAATCTGGATTGTACGGGTAATGTGTAAGTTGGATAAATGTAAATAAAATTGGTAGAAAGATACTATGTGCACGTTAAATAAACGTATCCTAAGCCAAACGACAGCATATGCGATAAAAATGTGGAATGTGAGGAAAAACTATAGCCGTTATTGATGCTGTACAAAATCTTAGTAGAATCTTATTTTTAAGAAAGAGGGGAAAAAAAAGGACAAAAGAGTGTTCAATTACAGCCATAGAAATTAATTGACAAGAAATTAGCAAGTGATTTGTAGTTAGATATTTGATGCTTGTATAATGCAGTCCTCTTTTATGGAGCGTTTTAAGATAGAGTCTGCCAGAATAGGCCAGATTTTGAAAAAACGATTGTTTATAGCTTACCAGGGGGTCCTTATATGTTCTACATCTTCTAATAAACAAAAACTACAAAATTACTGTGTGTGGGTTGTTTTTCCATAATGAAGAAGTCGTGTTTTAAAGCCAGTTAGTACGTTCAAAGTAATCATACTGCGCATTGAAAGTTTTTGTGCTCTGAGTGTGTATCCTATCTTATCGAAAATGTGCGAATAGGTTGTGGCATAGAATGAGGTCAGGAGGCATGTATGATATATTATTAAAGTATTAAAATTTTTTTTTTGGTACTTATTTCAAATGAACTCAATATCGATAATGCTGTAGCGTCGCCAAAATGATCATAGGTGGTTTGATACAAAAATCAAAATGTATTCGAGCCAATGGTCAAAACAAATTTCCCACGTCCAGGTGAAAGTGACGAACTAATAGAAAAAATTCCGATCGAACTAAAACAGTTAGACTACAGATGTAAGGTAAATAAAATTGTGAATTATCCGAAAGGGGTGAAATTCTAAAACTAGGGGGATGTCCTTAGAGTGAACCAAGAACGAAGGTTCCGTAAAGTGCGCGTGTTATATAATCAAACTTTGTTAGCAAATTGGCTCGAGCCAATCCAATAGCTTTTTCTCGTAAGTTTAAAAACCACACTTGCAAAATTTGGTGCGAAGTGGCGGAGGACCTGAGGGGATGCAATTGAGAGGTGCATTAAGTTACTAGAAATATCATGGAAGCGCGGTATGTACAGAGAGGAGTCCACAATCATAGTTTCTATCGGGTTAAGAAGACAAAGAGGTTAAAGATGTGCTCAATTAGTGGGAATGGGGTGAGAGTACCTGACGGATGAGCTATAGTTGTTGCAACAAGTGATATCCAACTTAACCGGAATTGATTGTGGCCTAGTTATCAAATATTCTAGGTAGGCGCGAGTTAGGACGGTGAGTGTATACCTGCGCTGCTTAGCGAGCCTACGTGATGCTTTTGTAAATGTACACATCAACATGGTAATAAAACGACGAAGACCGAAATCTGCGTGCTGTAAAATACAGCGATGTTTTAAGCGAGGAAGTAGTGTTGTGCTTATACGACATTTTTAGCAGAAGTAGAGTATCTCTGTAGTGTCTTTTACCCAAGATTGAAATGGGCCGAGCTGATTATGGTTTGGGCTTGAGTAAGGGCTCAGAGAGATGTTTACACCATAGGCAACAATTTTGTTTATCTTTGTATAGGCACATCGAACGAAACTAGAGACCAAAACTATTGTTCGCACACTACCATAGATCATGAGGATATATTAAGCATAGTTAACACATAACGATACCTAAGAAGTATAAAATATAAATATTTAAACGCACTTACAAGTTTACAGAACACAACAAATATAGCGTACCGAATCCGAAATTCAATTTACAAGCATAACAAATTAAATTAAATTATCAGCTAAAACAACAAAAAACAGGACACACGCAACGACAGTAAATAAATTACAAGAGCCAATACGTCATATCACACAGTACAAGGTTCTTCAATGGATAATGGTCGTTGAAAACAGAAAAGAGATGTACCGTAACTGGGACCTGGGTAAATAAAGGCTTAGGTCCGAAGATTCTATTATAAAATAAAACTTAGGCATATGTTAATGGTAACGCGGGAATCTGATTTTTTCATTTGTATAGCTCTCTTATTTAAAATTATATAGTTTAGTGGTATAATTTTAACAGAGATGGGTTGGAGATGTCTGGCTTGGACAATTGAAAAATGTTAGATGATGCGAAAACTTAATAAATCAAGTTTAATTGTAGTGGCTTGGGCAGTTGGAAGGGAGTAGGGGGGAGACTGGAGGGTAGCTTCAGCTTATTAGTAGTAATAGTTGTTGTTTTGGTTTTATAAAGTGCTAGTTGTCAGTCAAATAGATCTTTTCTCTATGAATACAGTGTGTAGTCCAAGGAACCACTGTTGCAGTTTTTAACTTACAGATCAAAAGGGAGTCCCACCTCCACATGAGATAGAGGAATTTATAGAGTCGTTTTTGGTTGACCCTCACATATACTAGTTAAAGATTGTGATCATGGTGTCATGGTGCAGGGGACGGAGCCGTGGTTCCCTAAACTACAGACCTATGTTTTTGATATGTCCGGGGGGTTGATATTTTCTGGACTAAGGTAAAAGATTTAACAATCATAGTGTACAGTATCCGATATACGGGGAATTTGAAGCCTACTTCGCAGGTTACCTAGAAGGCGAGTTTACACGCTTAAGAAGATGAGAGTTATAGGGGGTTTCACTAACATATTATGTAGACTCCCAGAGGATTCGTGCAAATGGTGGCATTGTATTCTTACAGTATTGTGAGACTTGTATGGATTCAACGTGGAATGTAATGTGGAGCTACGGGCAACTAAGGGAATCCATGTGCCTAGAGGTAGTAGTACAGTATCCGACGGAAGAATGAAAAAATGGATTTATTGCGACTGTTTGAGTGGAAAGGTATGTTTCACTTTGAATAACAAAGTGTGAATGACCTGTCTTGTGAATTCTGTGTAGGCTTCATACGAAAGTACTACAGGTGTCGTTTTCAGAGCGTGTGTGTCCGTGAGATTTTTTCCTCATGGAATGCTTGCGGAGAGTGTACTTACCTTAAAGGAGGAAAGAGGGAGCCCCTAGGCGGTATGCATTGGCAATACAGCAATCAGGTGTATGTTGGGATGGCACATGTTTCTTGGTATTCGACCGTAACTGTTTGGTTAGCATTTCATTTATCTCCCCTAATGGGGAGTTACTCCTCACCCCCCAGTGTTTAGCATTGTGTTCTGGGGACATGAATAATACACCCGTGGTTGTTTTCTGTCTGGGCGTAGTTTTTGTGGCATACTTTTTATCTTCTTTATCCACTCAGTTAGTATCCCTTTAAGCTTGGCGACCCTCAATCTATCTGTCCCGCCTAGCATGCACTTCGTGGCTGTCAGCATTGCTTTTTAATTGGTAAGTTATGCTCCTTTCTCTTTATCTTTGGCCCCCAAGTTCTCTTCAAGCTTGAGGATTATCATATCTTTCTCTGGATTTTAGGTTACCATTTGCTTTTTGCATTCTCTCTCAACATTTTAATAGTCCTTATCAAGTACTTGTCACCAGTCACACACCCACTATTTTGTGTTTTAATGGAGTCTTTATCTTAGTTGCCGTGGATGTTTAAAATTGTCGACGTTTGGGACTGTCCATGTTGTAAATAGGTTGGCGGATTATTTAGTCGGTGTAATGTCAGTTTTCTCGGTGTTGGTAAAAACTGGGGATCAGGGGCTGGCCGTTTATTTTGTTGGCATAGCTGCATCATCTTTGGGCCTGGGCATGTGGGGCCATTATTGTGCAGTCATCTGCGTAGGAAACGATGTAACTTCTTCTTGGGGGCGAAGGTAGCTTGATATGTAGAAACTAAACAACGAATGTGGGAATAAGGACACACGCCTGTGGCCCCCTTGATTTAGATTCTTCCTTGTGGTTTTCATGTTGCGTTCCTGAAATTGCAAAGCCCCGATGCGCTGCCGAACCACCGCCAGAATAATTGTTGCGGTCCGATTCCTTGTTAAGAGCTAAGATACTTTTCTAAAGCTTATAGGCTGTGTGATTAGCTAGTTTGCAAAATTTTTGCTTTAAAATAACTAGAAAAAAATGGCTTGAGTGCCTTTGGCTAGCTCGCAATAGGAGAGATATCTGGGCGATAATGAATCTCGCTACGTTGCTATGGTTTCCTTTATCCGAAGCTTTAGTAGCGGGAAACCGAACCTTGGGCCATTTTCCCGTTTTGTCGGGAATGGCAAAGGTGGAAAGGGAAACAAGGTTTGAATTGAAGAATTCAATGAAAGGGAAAGAACGGAATTGAATGAGAAGTTAGGGCGATAGAGAAGAAACAAACCAATGATGAAGGGTAAAAGTTGAAGAATAAAGAGTCTGAGGCGAAGAAACAGAAGAGATGGTTTTAATTTTTTAGATATCGAGACTCGCCTTCCTCACCCGAATGAGTTTACAATTGTTATTTTCGGGCTGATAACTGCACTATATCCAGTGCTGAGCATTTGCTATAAATGAACAATTATCGGGACCTTAGCTTACTTGGACGGGGCAATGCCGTCAATAATTGGGCATCCATTCGATGGCAATGCCCAGTGTAAAAGAAATATTGCGTGTCAGACTGCATAGTGACCTGCAT
>JARSSU010047342.1:0-36752 GCA_029619165.1 Eurosta solidaginis
TGGATAATTGATGAGATTAATTATCGTAGGGCTATCGCCACAGTAGTGTGTTACGAGACATATTTGTCACTAATTTTTGTTTTCCTGCAGGGCCCAATTATTCACCTACCCACTTTTATATCTGTTCATATGTGCGTACATATGTACATTCAGAAGTGTCCCATATCCACCGAGTATCGATTAGGTGTCTTACGATCGGGCTGTACGATATTGGCAATAAATTGCTCACTGTCAGTTTCAGTGATTTCGATGTAATTAATTAGATAGTTGCTTCTATCCAACGCGTTCGAATGGTGGTGCGCATTTTTACCGGCCGCTGCAGCAAATACGACAGCTCAATAATTTATTTATTGAATTGATATATATAATAAATTTAAAAAACATCGCATTAAAAGTTTCATATAAAAGTTAAATACGTTTATTAATTTTCCTTATTCCACTATATAAAAGATATTTCTTTCTCAGTGTATTAAGAAGAAGAACTATATATATTCACAAGGTTAAGCGTGGTAACATTGCATAACACCATCAGCATTAAATAAAAAATGGAAATCTTGATCTCTCGAGCACTTGTGGAATACTCTTTTTCCGGTGTTGTGAACTCGCATTCTGGTATTATTTGACCTTGACCTAAATTGATGAGCCCTTTTCTTATCTGTGTTGGAGCCTTCATTCCATAAAAGCAAAAGAAGGATGAATAAGTTGTGAAATTAGAAATTGTTGACATTATGCTAGAATACCATTAATTCGTTAAATTCAGTTGCCCTATATTGAGTTGAAGTTCAAAACCCTTCTACACTACTGCGATTTTTAAATATGTTTGGTTTAGATTTTAAGCCCAACTGATGATTTTTAAACAAGCAGTGTAAAATCCCCAAACGGGGAATGTTTAAAATGGTGATTGCACATAGGAAGTTTTGTTTCGAAAGCTCGTTAATCACAATGTTGACACTGTATCGAGAAAGATGGAAAAACGTGGTAGCAAATTTAAAGACATATATTATTCTTATAAGCATTATTTTATAGATATATGTAGCTCAATACAGTCGTGCGCAAAAATATTAGAAACGAAACAACGGCCACCGTGGTGTGATGGTAGCGTGCTCCGCCTATCACACCGTATGCCCTGGGTTCAACTCCCGGGCAAAGCAACATCAAAATTTTAGAAATAAGATTTTTCAATTAGAAGAATTTTTCTAAGCGGGGTCGCCCCTCGGCAGTGTCTGGCAAGCGCTCCGATTGTATTTCTGCCATGAAAAGCTCTCAGTGAAAACTCATCTGCCTTGCAGATGCCGTTCGGAGTCGGCATAAAACATGTAGGTCCCGTCCGGCCAATTTGGGGAAAAATCAAGAGGAGCACGACGCAAATTGGAAGAGAAGCTCGGCCTTAGATCTCTTCGGAGGTTATCGCGCCTTACATTTATATATAAAACATGTTTTTTGTTTGAGGCAGCGCCGGCCAGGTACAAACATTCTTCTTCATTGCTATACTAAAAATTCATAATTCCATGCCTAAATTAAGGAAGGCTAAATTCGGGTGTAACCGAACATTACATACTCAGCTGAGAGCTTTGGAGAACAAATAAGGGAAAATCACCATTTAGGAAATGAACTAGGAACCCTGGAATGTGTTTGTATGACATGGGTATCAAATGGAAGGCATTAAAGAGTATTTTAAAAAGGAGTGGGGTGGGGCATAGTTCTATAGGTGGACGCCTTTTCGAGATATCGCCATAAAGGTGGACCGGGGGTGACTCTAGAATGTGTTTGTACGATATGGGTATCAAATGAAAGGTGTAGTGAGTATTTTAAAAGGGAGTGATCCTTAGTTCTATAGGTGGAAGCCTTATCTATATCGCCGAAAGGTGGACCAGGGGTGAGTATAGAATGTGTTTGTACGATATGGGTATCAAATGAGAGGTGTTAATGAGTATTTTAAAAGGGAGTGGGCCTTAGCTCTGTAGCTGGACCCCTTCTCGAGATATCGCCATAAAGGTGGACCAGGGTGACTCTATAATGTGTTTGTACGATATGGGTATCAAATTAAAGGTATTAATGAGGGTTTAAAGGGGAGTGGCCCTCGGTTGTATATGTGAAGGCGTTTTCGAGATATCGGCCAAAATATGGACCAGGGTGACCCAGAACATCATCTGTCGGGTATCGCCAAGTTATTTATATATGTAATACCACGATCAGTATCCTTGCTATGATTCCAAGGGCTTTTCGCCCTGCAGAACTTTTCATTTTCTTCTACTTAATAGTTTTTTCTAAAGTTATATTTTGCGCCAAAAGCCAATCCATTGACCATATTTCATCCCTTTTTTCGTATTTGGTATAGAATTATGGCATTGTTTAATTTTTCGAAATTTTTATATCATAGTCGATAAAGTGAATTCAGATAAGTACGTGAACTAAGTTTAGTAAAGATATATCGATTTTTGCTCAAGTTATCGTGTTAAAGGCCGAGCGGAAGGACAGACGGTCGACTGTGTATAAAAACTGGGCATGGCTTCAACCTATTTCGCCCATTTTCACAAGGATTGGTAAATTTTTGTTCGACTTATGCCACGTCCGTTTTGAAATTTTCTTTTATTTTTGTATTTTCTTGCACCATATCATTACAGCGTTAATGTTGACATAATTTACTTATATACTATAAAGATATTAAAATTTTCTTAAAATTTGACTTTAAATTTTTTTTTAAAGAGTGGGTGTGTTCGTCATCCGATTATACTAATTCTTATTTAGAACACATATAGTAATAAGAGTAACATTCCTGCCAAATTAATCATGATATCTTCAAGGGCTGCAAAATTACAGCCTTCAAAACTTTTAAATTATCTTCTTTTAAAAGAGGACGTTGCCACGCTCACTGTCCAGAATTTTGCTATTTTTCTATTCTGCATTATACGGTGAACCCACCTACCGAGTTTCATCGCTTTATCCATCTTTGGTAATGAATTATCGCACTTTTTTGATTTTTCGAAATTTTCGATATCGAAAAGTAGGCGTGGTTATAGTCCGATTTCATTCATTTTAAATAGTGATCTGAGATGAGTGCCCAGGAACTTACATACCAAGTTTCATCAAGATACCTCAAAATTTACTCAAGTTTTCGCGTTTACGGACAGACGGATGAATTTCTTTTTTCGCCCAGATCATTTTGATATATAGAAGTCTATATCTATCTCGATTAGTTTATGCCGTTACAGGGTACCCTTATGCGAACAAAATTAATATACTCTGTGAGCTCTCCTCAGCTGAGTATAAAAATGCGAAATTTTGCAATTATGACTAAGTCTTGGCTTTCTAGAATAAATGGGGTTTTTGGAATAATATGTCACCCTAACTTTTCACCTGCCTCATTATATTCACAACTGTGGTACGATTTTAAAAGCAATTTTTAAATGTAAGGTATCAAGATAACCTCCACTAGTGGTTTGTACATGTTATAGAAATAAAAAAAATATTTCCAAAGACTCCTAAATAGTTTCATATATACATATTTCCGTAAAAGTTCTCACTTTATTTTTTCAAGAGATCGGAGTAAAAATAATAAAATTTGTAGTGAAAACACATTTTTTTAAGGAATTGGTTCCACCAAATTAGACCCCACTGAGTTAATAATATAATAACTTGCATCTTGTACGATCCAAAAAGGCTTACGTTCATTCACGTAAGGCTGCTTCATTTTAATTTAACATTTTCTTGCATTGGGATATTGTGACGATGTTGTGAGTTTGGTTTATAGTTGATAACAAGATAATTCAAAACATCTTTAAAGTCATAATCGTTGTTGCAACGATTTTTTACGAAGTTGCCCTTCTTCTACAAACATCAAATTGAGCTGCAATGAATTTGATATATTTTCCCTACTTCGAAACAAATGTCAAGATCTTTGGAAATATATACGACTCACAGTAAACATCTTAGCTTTAAAAGAAATAGTGTCACGCCCGTTACAAGAAAAAGGGGCGCGCGCCTGGGAATTTAATAACATGAGAACTAGAATTTCCGCATTTTTAATTCTTTGCATACGTGTCAAACAGTATCTAAATATAACTATATTATCAATTAGAAATGTTAGACCGTATTCCTGTCGCAAACGTAACTTTTGGTACATTCTCCTTGACAGCTAAGGCACAATTTTTAATCTGGAATTTTTTAATCAAGCGGTAAACGGGCGGATATAACCATCCCAAGTCGCTGAATTCAGTGGTACTAATAATTTTTTCATCTTAGCCCTCGTTTTCGAGATGTTGACCAAAGTTTGGACCTATATGACCTAAAAATATTTTACACCAATATTGATACCACACGAAAGCAGCTGTTTAGCCTATCAAGATATGATGCATTTTATTTCTATATAGCAACCATGGCGCGCCCCTAACACCGATATGTCGCTACGGTAACATTAAAAATGCCTATATTCAAAAAGGGTTAAGAGTTTTTTCTTTGAACGCAGTATCAATAGGAAAATTTTAAAATTTAGATATGGCGAGACGGTTTACTGAGTTTAGTGGGACAATTTTACAGTGTATGGTATGGAAATGAGTTTCCCACAATTTATCAATTGTATAATGTCGCGGTCGTAACACCCTGGATGACTATATTTATTACTTCTTGCTGTATCACTTTGACAGTTTGGATAAAAATTATAAAAGTTTTACACAAAAGTGTCGCGAGCTCAACAATGGACAGAGGTGCGTTCATCTCACAGTATGTGTAAGCGCTTGAATTTAATAGCGTTTTCTTTTCTTGTTCTGTTCTAAAAAGCAGGTAACGCCTTTACGGGGTTTTTCGTTCTTTTGTGAAAATTGTTGCCTGCTCCCAACGCAAAAGCGTTACACTTTTACTCTGCATAAAATGGCGCTGTGGCAGTGCAACTCTGCTAAACAGCTGATCGTGACAATTTATTTGCGTAACTTCACATATTTTTAGGCGAAGAAAATTGAAATGAAGGAAATAATTTCTAATGAATTTTATTATCATTGACAGCGCGTTTGTGAAAATCAGCTAATACGGGGTAGCCATTTATGTTCTTTGCATGCACTATAAATGTTCAAAATTTTCTGGGTTAGTAACTCTATTAAGGGAGGAGTAACTCTGTTAAGGCTTTACCATTTACTTAGGCAACAATTTATTTCAGAAAAGAAAACGCTATAAGTATTTGGTTAGAACGAAAATCGACGCTGATGATGGCACAACGCCGAAACCGGTTTGTCTCAAAATAAAATTTGACAAGGGATGACGGAAAATCGTTCCAATATACAGTATTTGGTAAATTTAAATGTTAAAATGAATATCTTTATTTGCTTTAGAAATGTTATGCATGTATATCTTTTTAAAGTAACCTCCCTTAGAAAAAATAGCTTGGAAAAGTTTCGCTGACCGTTCTATTTTAATTATTTATGACTGCAGGTTAATAAGGGCTCTGAATAAGTACAGGAAGCTAAAGTTGTTTTCGTTGGGGGTTTGAAGTTGTGTGTCGTGGCTCCACTTAATTTAGTAGTTCGCTATAAAATATTTTGCCCAGCTTCATTTATCATTCATATATTTAGAAACTCCCAGACATTTTTTCTAACGAATTATAAAAATAACTAATGAATAAAATATATTTACCTATACTTACATGCATTATGCTTACCTTATATTTCTTACCACGCTGCTTCATGTTTCTTGTTCGCTGCTGTGATTAACTAACCAACTAATTATGTTGTCATACCTTTGAATGAATATAAAAAAATTACGAAGACTCAATTTCACCAATGTACTGAGAGAAGTAAAGAGAATAGCTGTAATTTGCCATTGCCAACACCGCCCTCGCCAACTTTACTACAACAATTAGAAATTGATAGTCAATACCCCGATTGTACCGAAAACAGCTCCGCCGATATCAAACAGCAAGAAAAACCACTTCAACATGTACGCACAAACAGCAGTCTCTCCACACTTTTGACTACTTCGTCTATTTCAACAACAGCATTTCCAGCTCATATCCCAACAACAACAACATCGGAAGTCGCTTCTATGGAGGAAATGTCCAGTGGATGCCTCCCTACTTCTCCACATCATTCACGTCGACCCTCATCATCGTCTTCTTCATTTTATGGAATAAGTAAAGACTCAAATACAGAAACATTTCTGCCACCTCCCCCACCGCTACCTCTGCCGCCAACTCTAGCTCTAACAACACAATTGAGACTACACAATGAAAACCATATGAACTCGCAAAACCAACATTTCAATGGTGGTGAGGGTGGTGGTGAAGTCGCGGCTGTGTTTAATGGTTTTGACAGCAAAAATAATCCTTCGATTGGAGTTAATAGTAAATTCTTGAAAGAGTATTCCAACAAGTTGCTCACACAAAGCAACAACAACACTAAAATACGCACAAATGCGCTTTATGCTGCTGACAATTCCCTGAACAATAATATTTGTATCAAAAACACAAATAATACCACCGACACTGCCATAACTTTTCAAACATCAACACAACTACCAATCTTGGTAACTCAGCCAACACAATCCAACTCAACATCAGTACCAGGCTTTGAAAACAATATAGACTCTGTCAAAACCAAAACAATTATTGAACCCACACCACAATCATCGATTGTTGCTGCCATAACGGCGACGCTAGCTAATCAATTAAATTTTAATCCATGTCAGCAGGTAGAAGAGAAGTTGCCAACCACAGCCTCTGCAGCAACAACACTGTCGTCATCAACATCGTCAGTGTCGGCAACAACGGCAATTGGTTCAACAATCGCCAACGCAACACTCTTAGATAGCAATAGTGAAAGTAGCAATCGTTGCGATAGTGAACAATTGATAATTGAATCGGAAAGTAATCACCCCACACACGTAGAGATTGAGTCAAAAATGTTGACAAATCAATCATTGGTACTTGAGCCCGGGTTGGACGAGCAACCATTTGGCGAATATGTTACCTTAACGGGCAGTGTTATTCGCAGTGTTGCGCCACCTGGTAAGGGTGTGAATATCCATTATAAGGTAAGATAGTTGATAATAGCCATCGAGTCACTAAGACACTTTTATTCGAAATGTAGACGAAAATATGCGCCGAAATTCGTTTTGTTAATTTTTATTTATCTAACGGCTTTTACGTTATCTTTAACTCATTAATATGTTGTAAATCATCAGTGCTCATACGTTTTTTAATTGCTGCCGTAGCGTAAATAGGAAATCTATTTTTTTTAAATTTAATTTACTTATGACTAAATTGTTTGCTTCTAGGTTAATCAGGGTTATGCCAGGCCATTTGGATCTGTTTCAGGGCCACCGGTCGGAGCTCCAAGATCTCCGGTAGCGTATCCACCACAACGACCAGCTGCTAATGCGTATGCCACATTACCCCGTTGTAGCATTGGACAGCAAGGTAAGGATGTTGAAGATCATCAATATTACCACGATGACGATGATTATTATTCCAGTGGCATGGAATTTATATAATTTATTTCACTGATATATGCACTGATATATATCACTTCTAATTGTAGTTTTTGTGATATAACTATACAAAATCGTAAATGAATTGTATGAAATAAGATCTAGATTTAAATTCGGCCTTGTAGCGTTGGTAGAAAAGTTTACGTAGTGTTTCATTACACTTGTGGGCATACCCTCTCATATATCTGGGATGCATATTATAAGGTTTCGCAGGAGCCGCAAAACTTGAAACAACATTTTATTTGACCAGCTACACTCTCCGGTAGATTGTAACATTTTTTGTAGTAGAAAATCTTTTTATTTACTTATATTCTTACTTTTCTGGAAAATTTTGGAATATTGCTATTCTTATTTCACAAGAAATCCCATTTGGCTACTCAATTAGACAAATTGGGAGATCACTTCATTAGATGTGAGAGATTTCGAAAAATATGGTGATTAGGAAAACGTGATTTATATACATAATATGTCACCCGTGATAGAACAAAATAACGTTACCTTTTTGGACAAATTCTAAAGACATTTATAGTTTTGGATAGCCTACGATCTTAAGTTTTTTAAACATAAGGGGCTGGCAGTTTCAATTAGTACTTTTGAGTTAATTACACAAAATGTAAAGTTTCACCCCATATAAGTGACACGGGTTCAGCATTTTATGTACAAATGCATGTAGGTTAGGTTAGGTTGAACTGGCCGGTCTATGAGGACCTCACATAGACTGAATAAGTCCGTAGTGTTACCAGAAGTTTGTTTTAAGGACCAAACTGAAAACCCTATCAAAAACCAGGACCTAAGTTATCAAATAACTCCATCCTCTTGGCAAATACTAGAAGCTTCCTAAACTTTAAGCCACTTGGTGCTTCTAGATCTGAAAGCTGTATCACTCCTAATAGCTGCAGTCTTAGCCTGGCAAGCGCAGGGCACGAGCACAGACCGTGCTCGATTGTTTCCTCCTCCAGCCCGCACTTCCTACATCTGCTATCACTGACCAAGCCTAATTTAAAGGCATGTGAAGCCAGAAGGCAGGGTTCAGTCAGAATACCCGTCATGAGTCTAAAGTCCTCTCTTTTTAATGATAGAAGCAACTTTGTTAGTCTAAGGTTGTAAGACCTACACATAATCTTCGACGCTTGAACCCACGCCTTTCCTGCTTGATCGATCATGTGCACGACTCGCCTTCGCTTAATCTCGCCCAGTCTAACTAGGACGTCTACGAAGCAAGCAAGGGATGCGCCCTTTTTAGCCAGTTCATCCTCTTTCTCATTCCCATCTATTCCCATATGCCCTGGGACCCAATATAGATGTGTTCTTCTCCCTGTCCAGATTCTTTGCAGAGACTCTTACACTCTAACACACTTCTAGACGCTGTTCTATGCGAGGTTATTGCCTTAATTGCTGCTGGCGGTCAATATAAAAGTTAGCACGGTTGTAGTTTAAACTATTTTCTTCCAGTGTTTCTAATGATTTGGTTACGGCTAATACTTCCGCTTGGAAAACGCTACAGTGATCTGGCCGCTTGCAGAATCTGTTTATTTCCGCATCAGCACATCCTTCCACTACTTTGGAACCATCTGTGTACACATGTATCGCCTCGTCCGCCATTTGAGTACCCTTGCGTCAACCGTCCACGTCTCTTGTGGCCTTAAGATCGCTCTCGAAGCGCACATAGGGAATCAGGTAGTCTGTTCGTCTTGTGATTGATGACGCTATACTACTGTGGCCGTATGGTCGGCGCTCAAGCTGCCCCGAGGCATCGAGTCTGGTTTCAGTTGTTAACGCTATGTTCTTTGCTACCGGGTCTACAGGTGGAATGTGTAGAATGTCATACAGTGCAGCCATCGGGGTTGTTTTCAGGGCTCCCGTAATGCTAAGCATTGATAGTCTGCATATCACCTCTAATTTTTTGAGGTAGGTTGTTTTTTGTGTGGCTTTCCACCAAACATCAATCGCTACAATCGCTGTAAAAACCCAATGAGAAAGAGAGGGCGATAAGCCCCACGTGCACCCCAGCATTATTTTAAGTGCCGTTTAAACCTTATTCACCCTCTCCTCCACGTTGAGCTTCCATGACAGCTTACTGTCTAGGATGATTCCTAGATATTTTGTGCAAGGTTTCTCCTGTAGGGTCACCCCTCCTAACGTAGGCCTAATCCAATTTGGCACCTTATACCTCTTTGTAAACAAGACCATATCCGTCTTCTCCGCGTTGACTTTCAACCCGACATTTGATGCCCAGGTATGAATATCCTGAAGCGCCCGATCCATCAAAGCGCTATACGTTGGAAGGCACTTTCCAATTATGACAATTGCAACGTCATCTGCGTAAGCCGTAAGTTTTACATGTCCCTCATCGAATCGCCTGAGCAGTTTGTTGATGACCAGCGTCTACAGCAGCCCTACCTGCGGCGGGCCCCTGTCCACTGATTTCGTGGCCTCGTGCAATCCCCATTGTGATGTAATCGCCCTGCAATTTAACATGCAGCCGATTCATCTCGTTAAGGCTGGATGTACTTTAATGTAATTAAGACCATCCATAATCGCCCATTTAGAAATATTATTGAAATCCCCGGCAATGTCTAAGAAGACTCCTAGAGCATATTCCTTATATTCCAGGTCTTCCTCTATGCTTAATACCACCCTATGCTGTGCAGTGTCTACCGACTTGCTTTTGGTGTACGCATGTTGTGTTGTGGAGAGCAGCTTTTCATCCACGTTGGACTTTATGTACTCATCTATCAGCCTCTCAAAGGTTTTGAGCAGAAATGATGTTAAGCTAATGGGTCTATAGTCTTTGGGATACACGTGACCAAATTTCCCCGCCTTTGGTAGGAAAGCTACACGATCAGTTCTCCAAGAGTGCGGTACATGATTCAGTCTTATGCACCCATATTATTTTAAGCCATTCCACTACCGCTCTACTTGAAACTTGTAGCATGGCCGGAAATATACCATCTGTACCCGGCGATTTAAACTTAGAAAACGTCTTCACTGCTCATTCGGTCTTGGTATCGGTTACCAAGCCCGGCACTACCCGCTTCGTGATCGAAGTGTGAGTGCTGTCTGCTGGCTCTCCTAAACCATCTCCTGATGGGAAATATGTATCGAGAAGCGCCTCAAGGGATTCCTCACTATTACGTGACCATTACCCGTTCTATTTCTTTATTAGTCCCTGGACTATGTTTCCCCTTGCTAGGACTTTTCTCAACCGTGCTGTTTCGCTGGAGCAATCTATGTCCGTACAGAAATTTTTCCATGAGATTCTCTTCGCCCTGGAAAGTTTACGCTTGTAGATCCCCATTACTCGTCCCGACACGCTTCGCTTTCCGCGGTCTTTGCTAGCTTAAACATTTCTTTTACCTGTCTTCTTAGAAGACTCACCTCATTTCTCCACCATGGCGGCTTTGTTTCTTCCTCTGAATCTTCTTATAGGGCAAGCTTTGTTATACGAGTCATAAGCGTCCTTGTTAGGAATTCATTAGACTCCTCCAGTTCCTCCACATTGGCAACCTCTTTGGGTTGTCCCAGTTTTGTTTCTACCTGTTTGTGGAATTTAGTCCAGTTCGTTGAGCTAGGGTTTCTAAAGGTTCCTCCCTCCTCTACCCTCTTTAAGGGGATGCTGAAGCTGATATACGCGTGGTCGGAGAAGGATGGTCTATCAAGAACCATCCAATATTGCCTTGATATATCACGTTCGCAGCTCAATGTAATATCCAAAACATTGCTGGATGCTGGCCCAATGTATGTAGGGACATTTCCCCTGTTGGCTATCTGCAAATTGGTTTGCAGGATGTAACGAAATAGAGATTCGCCTCTCTCGTTCGTATCTGCTCCTCCCCACGCATTGCAATGCGCATTTGCAACCGCCCTTTGCGCCCTTCGTCCTATACTAGCTTCTTGCACTACATCGGTGGAACCTCCGCAGCATGAGCCACGTAGCAGGATGCCAGGATAAATGCCTGCTTATTCCTTTGCTCAACGGCCACCACTACGAGGTCCTCAGTAGTGTGATTAGGCAGCATATATGAATGCAGCTGTTTCCTTACGATTACTACAGATCGCACCCGTCCTTCCGTTTGCGCGTAGTAAACGCCAAATCCGCGCGCGCTAAGTCCAGAAACCTTTCCTCCCGATGAGAGTCACGGCTCCTGGATCAGCGCCACGTCAAACTAATCCTCCTCAAGGGTTAGGAGGAGTTCGCTCGACGCCACTTTACTGTGTTGGAGGTTTATCTGTAGGATTCGCAGCACCATTGGGCTGTTTTTCCCCTTCTAGCACCTTCGTGGTGACGGTCTCGTACTCCCCTTGCCCCTTTGGTTTAGAGTATTCGAAGCCCCCTTCAGCCTCCTGTTACTGTTGTGCCGGATGTTCCTCTGTGCGACTCACAGCACCATTTGGCTGTTGGTCCTCTTCTAACACCTTCGTGGTGAAAGCGGCTGCCTCCCTCCACCTTGGTAAATTTGGTAATGCAAAAGCATGTAACTTGGACTTATGTTCTATGAAATTATAACACATCATGTTTTTTTTATACATTTGAATTTTTGTGCTTCAACGAAAGCACGTAACTTCAGATATTTTTAAAACGACAAAATTTCAGATTTCATCCCTAATTGTACAGCAAAACTTTTGGGGGAGCTTCTAAGAACACTGGAGAATCGTCCTGTGATAATTTTTTGTTCAAAAGTGCATGCAATTGAAATTCTTTAGAAGCGGTTTGCTCTTATCGTGCACCCGTGTAAAGGTTTTCATACTGTGACGAATATTGGCAACACTAAGGGATAGTATCATCTCTAAGCCGATGCTAAAGAGTGACTAGTATACACATCAACAAATCAATCATTATGTCTACCCTTTTGTCCATAAAAGCGGCGAGTAACGCACAAACACATGCATATATCTGAGATAGGTACTCCCAAAAGTATGCAATCATTTTTGCAAGTATCACTCACATATACACGCGCATGGGCCATGCTAGAAGCTATAAAATTGTGCATCTGTAGTTATAGCTGATAAATTTATAGTTTGTAAACGAGAAGTAAGTTCTAGAAATGGAAGCGCCTAGAAGTATGCGAACGAGAAATCACAGAGTATAAAAGCGGCAACAGTAGAGGCACGACAATCAGTTTTATTTAAGCAAGCTATCAGAAGTATAAGTGTTATTGTGAAGTACTTTAATAAAGGCCATTTTTCATTATTGAATAGTGGAGTTATTTATTCGACAGATTCGAACGTTATTTGAAGGTTGCAAATAAGCAGAATTGCAGTAAAATCGTTACAATACATTTTAAGCTACATATTTAGTTTTCGTTTTTAGTTTACGTACTTAGAAATTAAATAGAAGAAAACTGATTCTACCACGGGAGATGTATGAAGGCAATTTTTATTAATAATGCAGTTACATATATGATGAATGTTTGTTCGAAATGACATCCATTCGGTGGAATATGTTTCCAGCTTATTCCGGGTACATTATATGAAATTCTTCTGAATACGTATATTGAAATGTTTGGTGAAGAATGCACGTTATGCCGGTGATGTAACTTTGCAACTCCAAAGCGGCGGCTACGACGCCGGTGTACTTTAAAAAACTTAATTTTTCTATTTAAAAACAATACTGAAGAAAGTGTTTGTTTATATTACGTATTTAAGGAAATCGACGTTTTGGCCATTTCCGAAAAAAATCCGGCCTTTTTGCCCCAAAACATTGCGGATCGTTGAAAGAATTGCAGGCTTAGCTCTTTGCAGAAGGACTTTCCTTCATTCTCTTACTCCAGGGAGGCTTCGAAACTAACCCCGGTCTTAGTGCCTGGTACTGCTGCTTTTGCCGAAAAAAAATTGAAATACTTTAAATGGTCACACTTCGTCTGTATGTCTCGTGTAAAGCGTAGTTTCACCGCGGGAAATGTTCTGGACTAACTCCTAATACTTCTTGTAGACACGATTTCTTTGAATCATTTGTGGATCCTTGCTGTTCACGCTGACTTACGACCGCTATTAATGGTCTATTAATAGTCAATATTCTCGTGACACAGTTTTAACGATCAGCATCAAAATGCTGGCCTATTGTTGGTAGCCCCAAAGGCGCCTCTAGTTTTTTCGGCTGTGACTATTTGAAAACATGTTCTACTTGGGTCATTTTATTTGAATTCATTGTTCTTTATAAATTATCTAAAAAATTATTCAAAGTGGGCATTTAAATTTATTATATAATTTTTCTATTAGTGTTTTGTTTTAATAACTTGGTGAATTTGGTGATGCAAAATCCGTATTAAGCTGGCTTAAAAGCGCCTTAAATAACTTTGTAACGGTTAGAAAGAACTAAATTTCGCAATTGAATTTTATAACAGACATTGATTCGCATCCGTTGATACCCCTTTCGACCGTATCGGACCAATATTCCAAATAACAACAATAAACGGCTTAGAAAGTCTTAAATGAGTAGAAAATATAATAACGCGCTGAAAGCCGCGGGCGCCCGTATTTTTGACATTTGGTTGCGACGTGCGAAAAACGACGAAAATCGGCGGAGGCGTTTATTGGCGGCATATATTTCTAGTACTTAGGTCATTTTGACTGCTGGCATTGTTGGAGACTCTGAGTACTTTTTATTTATTGAGTACTATTTACGCACTGAGCGCTTCTTAATAAATGATATTTTTTAGTTACTGAGTTCCTTTTAGGTATTGAGTATATGTATGGTATTGAGTACATTTCAGTTCTCATAATCGATACTAAGTAAGTACTTTTGGTATCGATACTGATCAGCAGTTCTCGTGCTCAATATTGCAAGCCCACAAGTGTAAATATACACTCGCAAAAAAAAATTATGTATCGCCAACAAAATTCACAAAGGTCCTCAGCTCAGCAATACTTTCTTCGAAACTTCGATTTTTATAGATTTCGGTGTGGTACATATTTCGAAGAGCATCCTCAGACTTATACAACTTTTAAAATGTCATATCTGCATGCAGTAAATGTCAAAATGAATGGATTTTTGCTCCTGCTGTGTAATTTCAAAATTGTTACTCAGGACCTTTGTGAATTAAAGTAAAGTTTGTATGATAGGGAGCTTATTGTTACTTTATTATTGTAGTAATCTGAAAGGAAAAATTAAACAAACAAAAAAAATGCTCTAACTTGTTTAGGCAGAATTCAGATAATCGTTTTCGCTTAAAAAATTTCAAAACAAAAAATATTGTTATCTACTGTTAGATACTTGTTAGCTTTCTTAAGTTTTAGCTATTGAACGTTTTATACTTTTAAAATATAAATTTATGTATTTTTTCTCAGCAAGAGCTTTAACCAAATGCTTTCGCAATATTCATGCTGTGTATGCAATCGTGCTTATGTATACACACGCATACATACATTCATACATACACCGTTTTTATTTGCATTAAAAGTTTACTTACATCGCAAAGGAATTGCAAATTTCATCTCTTAACAAAAACATACAACACAAATTTTTGCCGACAATGCCTGTAACTGTATTAAACAAAGTTTTAAGGAAATCAGTAAATCATACAAATGTACATACTAAGAAAATAGTTTCAGTCCTTAATAGTGTACATTAGATCACATCATATATATGTACATATAAAATGTAATATAATCAACGCCTGGAGTGGCCGGTCCCCAAATACCTAGCATGGTCTATATATATCCATAGTGAACACAGAATAATGTTCGACTACCAAACTGAAAGTTAAGAACCAAGGCCTATGTTATCAAATCTGTCCCCTTCTCAAGTTCTAGAAGTTTTCTGGGACTCATCCTAATATCTGTTGCTAGATCGAAAAACTGTACAGCTCTCAATATCTGAAGCCTAAATAGCCAGTTATGTATATTTCAACAGCCTTAGCTAGAATTCCATGATTCTTTTATTTAAACTGATAATAATGGTCACCTCGTTATCTTTGTTAAACCTGAGTTAGTGAATAGAACAACGTTATCATAAGCGAAAAAGCGTTAATTGAATTCTGGTCAAATCATATCTTGAAAAGTTAGTGAATTCCGTTCAACACGGCGCACTATGGAAAACAAAGGCCTGTTTCTGATTAAAAATCTATAACTTTTATATTTCTTGTAAAAATATAGAATAGGGTATATGGCTTCAAATTGAATGTAATGTATTATGAGTTAATTTAAAACCATACCTTAAAAAATAAAAGAATTTCAAAATTATCAAAAATATCCAATATTTATTTTTTAACAATGAATACTATTATTTTAATGCTTACAAAAACCAAATAGTACATCAAAACACAAATCAATTTAGATCATAAAAACATAAAAAAATGGTGATTGGAGTAGCTCCACATATTGTTAATGTGGAACCCGAAGGCGTATCTGTTAATACCTGAGCTACTTTGCCATCTATCATTGTAAGAAAGAGATCGTGCTTCATTTGCACTCCCTCACCTTCTTTGTTAATTAATGATGGTCCAAAGAAATTATTTGACCTTTTATTTCATCCACAACAGCTTTAGTTTTCTCGGGAGTTTCTTTGCTAAATTCTATTAATATAGGCCGACAGAAACGAACAGATGAAGGTACCGAATTTTGCCAAACAACATCACCCGTTAGTTGGTTAATTAACGTAATAGGCACCAAAGAAGTGATACAAAAGTTTGCATCAGAAATTAGTTCAGACTCCTCTGGCAGTTTTTGTTTGTACTGGCTTTGACCGGATGAACCATCACAGCCCCATTTACTGTATAGAAGTAAGTTTTTCAATCCATTCCTATATACTCAATCTATTGTCAATATTCTAGCAGCAGTGTGATCTAATAAATCTTGAAGTCTTACTATTTTTGCACTTGTGTCTGTAATTTCTATAGCTGAAGAGTAGTTTTAATTTCTTGCACTTTGTAATATGGTGGAAACACAAAACATTTTCGTTCGTTCACTAAATTTCTCAAGTACAAATAATGTGCTTTCGTTAAATCCAAGTCAATAAATACGCTCAATGCTTCCTCATCCGTTAACATTTTTGTCTGTCTTGCGTCTTCTATGAGACTCGAGAATAATGTCTTATTTTCACCCTCAGCAAACCTTAATGTTTCCACAAGTTTAGCTTCTGTTCCTTCTCCTAGCGAACGTAACCCTTGAAGATATGCATTATAGATATGTTCAAATCCATATTCATTAAGTAGACTTGTATTTTTTCTTCTTTTACTGGATTCTGACAAATCTGGATAAGATACGCACGGTCTCCCACGTTTTACAGAAGAAGTAGATGGTGTGGAGTCGGTTGTAACGTCTTCGGCGTTCGGTACAGTTACTGAATATTCTGATTCTAACCAATTACTTTTTTTCATTAAAAATGTATCCTTTTTCCGTGAAGCTTCTGTCCATCGTTTATTAAAAGTAGGAATAATATGTCTTTTAAATAAATAAATAAAAAAATCACCGAGGATGAAACATAAGTTGTCTTCAGATACACGATAACTTCCTTTTAAAACTGTTTATAATGCCTCCAATGATTTTCCTCCTTCGATATATCACGTTTAAAGCACTTGAAATTGAATTGAAAGGACAACAAAACACGTAGTTATTGGTATTCGTAACAATTACTTCTGTTAATTCACCAATATTTTGTTCTGTTTATATACTAATATGAAATATGAGGGTAGTGCGTTAAAACACTACTAAACAAAACTAAAAATTCTTAGTTTAATGTATTATTCGCCCACAAAGTTTCGAATTGTAGGTATATTATGCAAAAGTGCACTTAATGCTTTACTTTTTTATTGCTTAAAAAAGGATTCAACGCTCAATGTCACACGGGAAAACTGGAATTTTTATTGATAAAAATTAGGAATAATACATAGTAATAATATGTTTCCGCCCACTGAAATTCAAAAATTGTGCTAAAACTGCATTTAGTGTTTTTGTTATGATGTTTGAAAAGATAATGTTTTACTTTTTTTTATTGTTTAAAACTGCATTCAACCCTCACGGTCACTCGAGAAAAATGGGATTTTTATTGAGAAGAAACAATAACCATTCAGCTCTGTTCTATGGTGAGCAACTTTTTAATTAATATTTTCACACGTAACGTGAGTGCAAAGAAGATAAACGTCCTAATATAAGTGAAATATTACAAAACTTACCGCAAACTATTTATGTCCACAGCAACATTAAAAACACTAATAGATAGCGAGCGGTTTTCCGGTTTCTGACTTTTATCACATTTTTACTAGTTACTCCGAAAATCGCAAATTTCCGCAGTTTTTTTTATACCTTTCATGAACATGAAATGGTATATTAACTTTGGCCCGATGTTTGTAACGTTGAGAAATATAGAAGATAGACTCACCATTAAGTATACCGAATTGACCAGGGCGACGAACTGAGTTGATATAGCCATGTCCATCTGTCCGTCCGTCCGTCTGTCTGTTTGAACGCAAACTAGTCCCTCAAATTTTGAGATATCTCAATGAAGTTTGGCACAAGGATGTTCTTTTGTATTATATTAGACATTTGTCGGATCCGGTAGGATCGGACCACTATAACATATATCTCCCATACAACCGATCGTTCAGATAAGACGATTTTGGTCATTCCTGCCAAATATTTTGATGTCACTTGTGTTTGTTCCAAATATGAGTCAAATCGGGTATCATAGGTCGCTTTCTATTTATGTATGTATTATGCGTTCCAAATATGGACCGAATTGGACAACAAATACGATTTTTTTGAATATCGATCCTTACGCACCTAGCGGCAATTTTTTTCAAAGGCCGCTTTCTGTTCATTTATGTATTATGTGCTCCAAATATGAACCAAATCGGACCACAAATACGATTTTTTGAAATATTTCGATCCATTCGCCACTTATCGGAGTATTTTTTTCTGATTGTTGCATTGTCATCAGGTTCTGAACTATATTCCAAGTTTCAAGCTTGTAGCTTATTGGGAAGTTACTTAAATTTCAATTACAAAATTCATGCCTACTAGCCAACCAGCTAAATAAAACCGTTTAAAAAGGACGCCACTCTCTGGCGCTTGCCAAAAATAACATAGGTTTGAACTGGCAACAGCGGCATTCGTGATTGATTGTGGTGTTCCACTGCCGCTCCAAAATTAACGACCCTCTTAAAAGTATTTGTAAAATAATTTGACATATGTCGCTAAGTAGCCGCCGGCGTAAATGCAATCACGCCTATCCATTATAGTTATTACATGGACATTTTCTAATTACAGTGAACACACACACACATAAAGTTTTTATCTATGTAAATAAACTGGCAGTTTCAACAGGGGCGGACCATAGGCAGATTGGTGTTAGACACGTAGGTTCCAAATTACAATTGAAAAGATGGTTGGTGTCATGTGTCCCCAGGGCATACCTTACGTTTGTCGGGGTTGATTCTGGACAATTAAGAGTTTAACCTATTACAGTATCCAGAACGAAGTTGGGCCAGGGTGACTCGTGTCCCCCTTGTTTATGTGCGTTCTTCTTCTGCAAGGGTAGGATATACAGGGTTCACTGGGCGCGTCTTGGCAAAAGTGTTTACCGATTCTGTGTGGATTTGGCTTAGGGCCTGCTCATGCTTCTCTGGATCAAACGGCTTTGTTGGCAGGTGCCGGATATCGTCATAGTGCTTATGAAGTAGTTCCCTTAACCCCCATGGAAGCGGGGCTAGATAAAGCAGTTGTTTGCTAGGATGTCCTGGTTTATGACAATTTAGCAAAAACTGCCTGTTCAGCATTTCGTTGTGCTCTTTAATGCTCATATCTTTGGCCTCACTATGTAGGTGGTGTTCGGGGCCTTTTCCAGTATGTGTTTTTGAGACCAGGCGACCAAACTGTTGACGCACAGCTCACGGTCGTCCGGCCAATTGCTTTGTACGTGGTTAGGATCTTTTATCTATTCCCCAGGTGCTGCCGGCAAGCGACTTGAGGATTTTGTAATTTAGATACAATATCGGTGGCATGCGCCTTGCAGGTCAGAGTATTATCGAACGTTGCCCCTAAGACCTTTGGGTAACTGTTGTTGTTGTTGTGGCAGTGCTTCGCCCCATCCAATAGGTGGGACCGATCACAAATTGTCATCAATATCCTCTAACGGGAGTCCAAGGAAACTTACTGTTTCAACAGGGGTGGACCATAATTAGAGGGGCGTTAGAGGCGTTGGTTCCACAATACAGTTGAAAAGATGGTTGGTGTCATGTCGGGACACGTTACAAGCAGGACATATGTTTTGTATGTCGGGGTTGATTCTGGATAGGTAAGCGTTTAACCTGTTACAGTATCCAGATCGAAGTTGAGATAGAGTGACTCGCGTTTCCCTAGGGAGAGTACGTTCCTCTTCTACAAGTTTAGGGTATTGTTCTTTGAGTACAGGATTCATCGGGCAATTCCTGGCATAGAGGTCCGACGCCTGTTTGTGGATTTCACTGAGGACCTGCTTGTGTTTTTTGGCTTAATACGGCTGGTTTCTCAGGTGCCGTTTTTCCTCATAATGCTTACGGAGATTACTCCTTAAGCCCCTGGGTGGTGTTGGCTCATCAATCAGATGTCCGTTGGGATGCCCAGGTTTCTGGGTATTCAACAGGAACTCTTTGGTTAGCATTTCATTTCTCTACCTAATGGGGAGTATTCTTGCCTCATTATGTAGATGGCAACCCGTGGCGGTTCTGAGGGCAGTATTTTGGCAGGCCTGTAGCTTCTTCCTGTGAGTAGTCTTTAGGCTTGGGGACCATATCGGGGACGCGTAGCATGCAATCGGCTGTCCAATTGCTTTGTAAGTGGTTATGAGCGTTTCCTTATCTTTTCCCAAGTACTGCCAGCAAGAGATTTGAGGATTTTATAACGCCTCTGGATTTTCGGTACAATTGCGGCTGTATGCTCACCCAAATTTAGATGCTGATGAAACGTCACGCCCAAGATTTTGGGGTGTAAGACAGTCGGTAGCGTAGTGTCATTGACATGGATGTTCAAAATGGTCGACATTTGGGACGTACATGTTGTAAATAAGGTCTTCAATGATTTAGGCGGTGATAATGTCAGGTTTCGCGAGGTGAAGAAACTGAAGAGATCAAGGAGGTAGCCGTTTATTCTGTTGCAAAGCTCATCGATCTGTGGTCTGTGACCATTATTGTGCAGTCATCGGCGTAGGAAACCATAGTAATTCCTTCCGGTGGCGAAGGTAGCTTTGATATGTAGAAGTTAAACAAAAGTGCGGACAGGACGCCACCCTGTAGCACCCCTTGTTTAATTCTTCTTGGTTTTGATGTTGCGTTTCTAAATTGCGCCGATGCCTGACGGCCACGCAGATAATTTCCGGTCCACCTTTTAAGACGTGGGGGTACACCCTTCTAGGTCTTGCAGTAACGTGCCATGGTTGACCGTAAAACTTTTGATAGGTCTAGCGCAACGAGTATTGTTCTATGGTGGGGTTTTGATTTCGACCGCAATTTATCTGGGTGCTAATGCCATTTAGTGCGGTGGTTGTACTATGAAGCTTTCTAAAGTCATGCTGAGGACAGGCTAGCTGCAAATTTGCTTTGAAATAGGGGAGCAAAATGGCTTCAAGTGTCTTGGCTACTGGCGATAGGAGAGATATCGGACGATTTCAATCTCCAATGTTAGCTGGTTTCCCAGGCTTTATTAGCGGAACCACCGTGGCAATTTTACATTTTTCGTGAATGACAAAGGTGGAAAGGGATAGGTTGAGGACATGTGCTAAATATTTGAAACCCTCTTTTCCTAGGCTTTTAAGCATTGGTATGGCTAAGTCGTCTGGGCCCACTGCTTTAGATGGTTTACCATGACGGATGGCATCCTCAACCTCTTTGGCGGTGATGGTAAATGGGGACGCGCTGAATTTATGTTTACATATGTGCGCGTCTGTTGGCCCTCCGTCAAACCTTGTAAACTGTAGAATGCATTATATAGTGTCGGCAAAAAAAGCTGGCACATTTTTTCGCATCCGATAGCACTTTATCTCCAAAGGCGATGGAAATTTTGTGATTCTGCTTAGACGGATTCGATAGGGACTTTACGGTGGACCAAAACTGCCCCACACCGGAAGAGAGGTTACAACTTTAGATACTCCTGCAAAGTCTCATTCGCTTTTTGGTAATGGTTTTGCAATTCTATTTGGTGCATTTGCTTCCTGTGTGCGCTTCCGTATCTCCTTTATAGAGCGCTCATCAATGTTTCGTAGTTGTGTCGTTCTCCCTCTGGAATGGTCTGTACAATCTCAGCAGCAAACCCTTTTAACGCCACGAACAATGCAATAACTTTATCTTCGACATTCCAGTTGGTCGCCGCTGACGTCTTCTCGAATTGGAGCTTAAATACCTAGAAAGCAACATACCATCAAACGTTGGGGATTTTACCTTCAGAGAAGAAGTTTTGATTGGACGGTTCAATTGTAACTCCTGAATACGATCTTTTAAAGCATCAATCTCAGCCTCCATTTTATCTTGTCGACCACTGAACCTTTCCGAAAACTGCGTTAGTTTCTCTTCCGCGCACCCGCTTCCAATTGTGGAGAGATCTGTGACACCTGCGCGGAAATTTGTGCCGACATTGCGGATATACGTGCCCCTTGTGCTTCAATTTTAGATGTTATTTCTGACATCTCGGAGATACGTGGCACCTGTGATTATCATTTGGGATACCATATATGTCTTCTGTTCTTTCAGTTGAGATGTTATGCGTGTCTCTTTCGATTCCAGTTGGGGTGTTATATGTGTCTTCTGCTCTTCCAGTTGAGATGTTATAAGTGTATCCTCCGATTCCAGTTGGGATGCGATATGTGTCTTCTGTTCTTTCAGCTGCAAAGACACTGTGGGCGTTCGCATTGTCTGTGGTGTTTTGTTTTTCCCTCCACTTTTGTTGTTGTCTTGTCGCTATAAAGATGAAAGAGTTACTTTCAACATTAATTCCTTCCGACTCCATATCGTCTCGTAGCCGTGCTTGAAGTTCGGACTTATTGCCGGCTGTAGTCAATCCACGGTTCTCCAACTCCTTCTTCAGTTGCTGGATCTTCAATTCACTCAATTTTGCCATGCCCTTGTTGTGCTCTGCAACTCTGGAATTTATTCAACAATTCCTCTTCGGACACCAATTCTAACGAATTTTGGGAAATTCTGATTGCTTTGCAGCTTCTGTTAACGTTCGAATCTCCGAACTGTCGAATATATCACTCAAATATTCAGTATAACAAAACGTTCTTTATTTGGACTAGTTTTGGAGTAGTACTCCACAATTACAATTATCGCGTACTTCATTATAGCGTGATAAAATCAAAATTGATCGACTGTCACTTGCACAGCGCTGCTTTTATATTCTCAGTTAGCCTCGTTCACCTATTTCTCCTAAGGCCTAGACTTTTCACGAACATGTCTTCTGGAACAGTTGTATCTCATACTGGATTATTTAGTTATATATATGTATATCTGAAGTTTGTGTTCGAGATCACCCGCTTCATTATTGCACAAATGCTGCCAATTATACATACGTTCATTCACACACATTGTACGCATTTACTTAAGCAACGTCACAAAAGAATGTACACACATATTTACATATATAGGTATACAATATCTACGTTTTTTGTAACTATTCAGGTCGTCGCATAAACAGATACAATAATTACAACAATTATTCGACACAATATAAGAAGCCAATAGTATCCAACTATGGATCCAATAAATACGCAACCATGCCAAACTATAATACTTCTACCTATAAAAACAATTACTACAATCAAGGTAAAAAAACTATTGTAACACCTTCAAGACAAAAAGTACGAAAGCAAATTGCTTCGATGCTTCCAGCTTTCAAATCCCTAGGTAAATACTTTTAAGTGCAAGGCTGCTGTGGAACTTACATAAAAGCTTAGTTGCCTACATATGTAAAAACCACGCTCATTCACTTTACGCATCTACCTCTTTTCACACACACATTCATATGTAAATATTTCCATAAAAATCCGGGGTGTTCCCGAAGCAGGAACAGACGATCATGAGACGAATACTCTCATAATGTGGGAAGATCTGTTCGATATTTCCCAACCATTTTTCAATAGCTGCGTTTAAAGATTACACTGTGTGAAACAAAAAAAAATACCTGGAAACTCATACCATTTTACTAATAGATCTAAGAATGACTGCATGCAAGATTTTCCCCGGATACCTCAAAATAGGGAGTTACGGGGAAAACCGGTTTTTCATACTTTGGACTGGTTCGGTCCTATAACTTCGTTGGCTATACCCCGATTTTTATAAGAGATTTAGGTCCAGCAAATGATATATATATCAACTAAGAAAACATAAACAACTGTGAAAATTTTCCCTATGAACAAATTTTTTTTCGGGTATCGAAAACTCTGCATTGTATCACAACTGATTTGAACTGAACAAAATTTATAATGAGTTCAATGAGTATTCATTTTCTTATATATATGCCAAAAACTGACTGAGTTATTAAACATTGAATTAAAATAAAATTTGAAAAAATTTTAAATTATATCAAAACGACTAAGAAATGTTGTTTGAGTTTATAATTACTCCTTTCAGACTAATATTATTGTAAATTTTGTCGTTACTAACCGATTTTAAACCATGCACCAATTTTGGATAGCAAAACTGAATTCTTCAAAATGGCATACACACTTTTTAGGATATGTGTGTGATTAATAAAATTGGTTTGTTGGGTAAATATACACAAATTTCAAAACATGTCTTAAAAACTGTGTATGTAATTAAAAAAAAATTATGTGTTGTCTATCCATAACTGGTAAGATGTTTAAAATCGGTGGTGAACTACATAACTTAAAGTCATATAGTTATACAACAATTGGCCAAGTAAACATTTCTTAGTATTGTATTTGTATTTGTTTTGATAAAATTGAGTTAATTATTGGCCGGTAAAAATATATATCAGTTTTAACTTTCTTTGAGCTTAAGGCCTATTTTTATAAATAAAACACTTGATTTTTGTGTTTAATTATTTAATTTAATCGATATTTCGACCTTAGTCTAAGGTCATCATCATCAGGACTGCAAGCAACAATACAAAAACACTAATAAATTTATCAAATATTAACATTTTTGACACCGTGGTGTGATGGTAGCGTGCTCCGCCTACCACACCGTATGCCCTGGGTTCGAACCCTGGGCAAAGCAACATCAAAATTTTAGAAATAAGGTTTTTCAATTAGAAGAACAATTTTCTAAGCGGGGTCGCCCCTCTGCAGTGTTTGGCAAGCGCTCCGTGTGTATTTGTGCCATGAAAAGCTCTCAGTGAAAACTCATCTGCCTTGCAGATGCCGTTCGGAGTCGGCATAAAACATGTAGGTCCCGTCCGGCCAATTTGTAGGGAAAATCAAGAGAAGCACGACGCAAATTGGAAGAGAAGCTCGGCCTTAGATCTCTTCGGAGGTTATCGCGCCTTACATTATTTTTTTATTTATTTAATTTTCACATTTAAACAACATAAAAAAATAAAAATAGGCCTTAAGCTCAAAGAAAGTTAAAACTGATATGTTTTGATAAAATTTAAAATTTTTTTTCAAATTTTTTTTCATTGGTATTTTAACTCAGTCAGTTTTCAGCACATATATGTTGTGAATTCGCTGATGTAACTTAATTGTGCTGCACGTCTTGGAATAATTTTTTCGCTGAATGTTGTGAACGCGAGTGACAATGGCAATGTACTTCGAATTCACGTCCGTGCAATAGGTACTCAAAGTATTTTATTGAGGGATCAATTGCTAAAAATTCTCGATCGTACGTTGGATACAGGATCTCTGCCTTGCTTAGCCGCTTCGAAAAAAATCCCAGTGGCTTGTGCTGACTATCCTCAACTTGATGAAGCACTCCCCCAATAGCAGTAGGACTGGCGTCTGTTGCCAGAATTAATTTAGCGTTTGCTGCTGGATGCACGAGTACCGACGCATTTGCCAGTGGTTTCTTGTATTTTTCAAAAGCCCCCTTCGCATCTTCAGTCCACACGGGAGGCGTTTTATCTTTTTTTATTATGTTTTATTAGAGTTTGTAATCGTTGTTGTGTCTCGATAGCATCTTTGATGAACCGACGGTAGAAGTTAATCATCAACATAAATCGTTTTAAGTCATTCGCAATCGTCGGTTCTTTGAAGGATAGTATTTTTTCCACCTTTTCTGGTACGGGTTTGATACCGCCAGGTGTTACTGCGTGTCCGAAAAATGTTATTTTGTTTACTGCAAAGATGCATTTTTCAGCGTTGATGCGAAGTTCGAATTCGCGCAACCGGCTGAATACGCCTCGGATATTTTGTACGTGTTGGTCGTACGACTCTGACACGATGAATATATCTTCCACGTAAGCGAAAACGTAGTCAAGTCCACGAAGCACTTCATCAACTAACCGTTGAAATGTTTGTGATGCATTTCGGAGTCCGAAGGCCATAAAAACATATTCGAATAAGCCGAATGGGGTTATGATGGCAGTCTTCGGGATATGTGACTCTTCGATAGGGACTTGATGATATGCTTTTCTCAAATCGATGCGGCTGAATATCTTTTTTCCATGTAGTATATTCGTAAAGTCTTGCACGTAGGGCACTGGATACTTGTCCGGCTTTGTACGGGCATTTAATTGGCGGTAGTCCCCACACGGCCGCCAGTCGCCATTGTTTTTCTAGTGGCGAAGCATAATTTGATTTAGAAGGTCTGCAAATTCCAAGTCGAAGCAGCGCGTTGAATTCCTTCGCTGCCTCAGCCGTTTTCGATCAGACGTTTGCGTTTTATGTCAAAAAGCAATCCATATTCGTTTAAAAAATCTGCTCCAATTATCGAAGTAGAGCAATTGGCTAGTGAAATTCCATGAAAGCTCGCGTCGTAATCCAAGGCCTACAGTTAAAAGACGTTTGCCATATGTTTGTATTAGCGAACCATTTGCCGCGTAATATTGTACGTACTCTTCTACTTTGGCATTGTTATAGCTGCTACGTAACTTTTCTTTCATACGATGAGTTGGTCTCAGTATAGAGTGATCAGCACCAGAATCTATTAAAAAGTCAGTGTCGGTTAGTTTGTCGTGGATAAATAGGCGTTTATATGTCGTGCATAGCGTCAAAGCCTGTGTCGAAACTGCACACGTTAGCTTTTTTGTTTTGAATTGAACGAGCATGGTGTACGACAGTTTTTCGCATTGTCTCCCAGTCTGCGGTGATGCCAGCATACGTCGCTATTATCGTCATCTTTGTCGCTTCGCTTTTTGTTTGTTGACCGGCCCCGTTTTCGATGCGGTGTGTGTTCTCGCCGAGTAGATCGCTTTGGCGTTTCGATTGCGCTTGGCCGATTGGATAATTTGTCTTTTTGTTAGATTATTTCTAACGTTCGTTCCAATTACGCGGTTTTTTCAACGCTGGAAATGGTTACTTTGTCTGAAACTTCCCACGTTCGGTCGGCGATCTGTGCGAGGTCATCTAACTTATCTTTTGATGCGGCCAAAACATTTCTCGTTGTTTGTGAAAGCTTTTTCATCCATAGATTCTTGATGATCTCATCGCCAACGTCTTTCGATGCGAGGGATTTAATTTTTTGTAACGCCTGCGATGGCCTCATGTGACCTAGCGGCTCGTTGGAAATCAACTTCTCGAATTTTATTGTTGCCGATTCTGAGTAGATTTATATGAGTTGTTGCTTCAGTTTGTCGTATTTTTCGTCGTTGAATGGTTCAAGTAGCAATTGCCTCACTTGCAGAGCTACTTTGCTTGATAAGTTTGCGACAGTGTGCAAGTATTTTGATTTATTTGAGGTTATTTTTCGTGGCTCAAGATGTGATTCTACGATGACGAACCATAGTTCCGGGTCGTTTTCATAAAACTGCGTGAATTTGACTTCCGAGACAGATGTTATTTGGTTTGCCGAAGAGATTCCATTCTGTCCTGACGACTGCTGTGCACTAATGGACAATGCCTCGTTTAATTGAATTTTGAGCGATTAAATTTTTTCAGCAAGTTCTTCACTGGTAGGCATTTTGCTTTCATACCCTATTCCTTTTTATGTTTTAGCAGACTAGTCGCAGACGTTTTCCAGGGCGTCAATAGCATTCAGTGAACAAAACACATTTTTATACAAACAATCACAAACATTATAATTTAAATAATTAAAACTTCGATGTAGGGATAGTTTTTTATATTGTCCACTACAGAATTAGGTTCAATAAAGAGTATTCCAATCGGCAAATTTATATTGAACATACATGTATGTATATTATTTACGTTTTAGAAAAATTCATTTTTAAACACATAAACTGAAAATCAATAATTGATGATTGAGGCCATCGGCGGAATAAGTCAAAAATGTGAAGGTCCACACAAACTTAAGTAACTTGAGTAAATATTAGCACTCATCTCATATCGCTGTTTAAAATAAGTGAAATCGGATAATAACCATGCCCACTTTATATATATACATAACATTTTGGAAAACACAAAAAATCTGATTATTTATGTAAGGCGCGATAACCTCCGAAGAGATCTAAGGCCGAGCTTCTCTTCCAATTTTGCGTCGTGCTCCTCTTGATTTTCCCTACAAATTGGCCGGACGGGACCTACATGTTTTATGCCGACTCCGAACGGCATCTGCAAGGCAGATGAGTTTTCACTGAGAGCTTTTCATGGCAGAAATACACTCGGAGCGTTTGCCAGTCACTGCCGAGAGGCGACCCCGCTTAGAAAAATTTTCTTCTAATTGAAAAACCTTATTTCTAAAATTTTGATGTTGCTTAGCCCGAGAGTTGAACCCAGTGCATACGGTGTGATAGGCGGAGCACGCTACCATCACACCACCGTGGCCGCCACCCAGGCATGCTTAACCAACGAACCGATATCATTTCGTTACGATAATTAACGTTCATAAACGAAACAAAGTCGTATTTTATTTGCTTGGTTGTTACACACATGTACAGTAAGTAAAAAAAAATCCATCTTTGATTTAGAAGGCTTCTTGTCATTTAGCACCCTTTCTGTTGTTAATTTTGATTTGTGCATGACATTAGCACCTTTTCTATAATAAAATAGTGCTAACAATTTTCTATTTGATTTAAACACAATGACTTAATTTGTATTTTTAATGCCGATCGCATTTAATATTTATTTAAAATAAAAACATTTGCATTGTATACAGTCTTACTTTGTTGCTGTGACTTAAATTTAATTATAAAAAATTAATTTTTTAGGTTTTTATCACATGATATCAAGTTTGCAGTCTTACTCCATTGCTGCTTATATAAAATAAAAGAAAAAAATCTGTTGCACCTACTTCGTAAATACATATATATTACTCGTGAGGTAATTCGTCATAAAATTTGTGGTGATCTTTTGGCAAGGTCATTTTTAATTATTGCAAATCGTCATATTTCCTAGTTGTAATTTTTTTCTTTCACTGTGAAGTTGTGGGGAAATCAGACCAATATAACGGAGAAATTGCTTTATTTATTCTATGAGGATGATGTTGCCATGAATGTGGGAATCTCATTTGTAAAAAATTTCCTTTTCCGCTGTATATCTTATGGCACGAATATGTTTGACTTTGGCATCATCTTTTTTCCGGCCAGGACGAATACTTTTCACGAATTGAAAGTCTCTAAATATTTTGAAAAAAGTGTGATCCAAATATTCCACTTCATATGGTTCTGGATATTAAGTTTGATTGGATAACGGTTGGTTGTACATATATAAAGGATTCGAGATAGATATAGACTTCCATATATCAAAATAATCAGGATCGAAAAAAAATTTGATTGAGCCATGTCCGCCGTCCGTCCGTCCGTCCGCCCGTTAACACGATAACTTGAGTAAATTTTGAGGTATCTTGATGAAATTTGGTATGTAGGTTCCAGAGCACTCATCTCAGATTGCTATTTAAAATGAACGATATCGGACTATAACCACGCCCACTTTTTCGATATCGAAAATTTCGAAAAACAGAAAAAGTGCGATAATTCATTACAAAAGACAGATAAAGCGACGAAACTTGGTAGTTGAGTTGAACTTATGACGCAGAATAGAAAATTAGTAAAATTTTGGACAATGGGCGTGGCACCGCCCACTTTTAAAAGAAGGTAATTTAAAACTTTTGCAAGCTGTAATTTGGCAGTCGTTGAAGATATCAGGATGAAATTTGGCAGGAACGTTACTCCTATTACTATATGTACGCTTAATAAAAATTAGCAAAATCGGAGAAGCACCACGCCAACTTTTAAAAAAAAATTTTTTTTAAAGTAAAATTTTAACAAAAAATTAAATATCTTTACAGTATATAAGTAAATTATGTCAATATTCAACTCCAGTAATGATGTGGTGCAACAAAATACAAAAATAAAAGAAAATTTCAAAATGGGCGTGGCTCCGCCCTTTTTCATTCAATTTTCTAGGATACTTTTAACGCCATAAGTCGAACAAAAATTAACCAATCCTTTTGAAATTTGGTAAGGGCATATATTTTATGACGTTAACTGTTTTCTGTGAAAATGGGTGGAATCGGTTGATGCCACGCCCAGTTTTTATACACAGTCGTCCGTCTGTCCTTCCGCATGGCCATTAACACGATAACTTGAGCAAAAATCGACATATCTTTAATGAACTTAGTTCACGTGCTTACTTGAACTCACTTTATCTTAGTATGAAAAATGAACGAAATCCGACTATGACCACGCCCACTTTTTCGATGTCGAAAATTACGAAAAATGAAAAAAAAATGCCCTAATTCTATACCAAATACGAAAAAAGGGATGAAACATGGTAAGGTAATTGGATTTTTTATTGACGCGAAATATAACTTTAGAAAAACTTTATAAAATGGTGTGACACCTACATATTAAGTAAAGAAAATGAAAAAGTTCTGCAGGGCGAAATAAAAAACCCTTAAAATTTTATCAGGTATTACATACATATATAAATAAATTAGCGGTATCCAACAGATAATGTTCTGGGTCACCCTGGTCCACATTTTGGTCGATATCTGGAAAACGCCTTCACATATACAACTACCACCACTCCCTTTTTAAACTCTCATTAATACCTTTAATTTGATACCCATATCGTACAAACACATTCTAGAGTCACCCCTGGTCCACCTTTGTGGCGATATTTCGAAACGGCGTCCACCTATAGAACTAAGGCCCACTCCCTTTTAAAATACTCATTAACACCTTTCGTTTGATGCCCATATTGTACAACCAAATTCTAGGGTCACCCTGGTCCACCTTTATGGCTATATCCCTAAATGGCGTCCACCTATATAACTATGGCCCGCTCCCTTCTAAATACTCTTTAATGCCTTTCATTTGATACGCATGTCATACAAACACATTCCAGGTTTCCCTCGGTTCATTTTCCTACATGGTTATTTTCCCTTATGTTGTCACCATAGCTCTCAACTGAGTATGTTATGTTCGGTTACACCCGAACCTAACCTTCCTTACTTGTTATTTATTAAAACGCACGCGAACTATATAAATACTAAATTGAAGCACAATTTAAGTTTTAAATTAAAGTTTATTAGCAAAAAAGGTGCGATTTCTTGTCAGCGAAATTTACACGTCTATTCCGTTTTCATTCTCTCTCTTTTATTTTTATATATATGACGAGTTTAAAAGAATATGTTCCGGTGTACCTGGGCCATCTTCCATGATTTCCAATTAAGTGCTCACTGAGCAAGGCCAGACAACGAATTGCCGAGTGCTGTTGGTTTCACGGTTGATTTGGTACTACTTCTTTTCTTCGCCAAGTGTCTATTCATTGCCGACAACCATTTGCAAGTTGAATTCGCCGCAAGTGTTACAGTTGTTATTGTCCTGCTCACTCAACAGCAATCGGGACTACGTTCTGCCACCGCTCTTGCTACCACTTATTTATTTGTATAGTGTATGCACTCTCCCAAGACCCATTAAATAGAATAATCCCATTTGCACACAAAGGATAGCAAATCAACAGGAGTAAATAGAAGAGAAACCGAAACAACAGGTTGGCACACAAGTTAGTATAAGCCTGCACTGAGAGAAAAATTATATATTCCGACACGGCCATTCTGACTTTTACACGTCCTCGTGCTTAAATTCAAATTTAAAAAAAAACTTAAAAATTAAAATTATTCACATTTCATTCTTGTTTTTTTTTAACAATTAAAATAATTATTTCATACAGAATATTTCTTTTAATTATTTTCAACTCAACCGCCGCCTCTAACAAATACCACTTATCTGACACACTTGTCAGTGTTCGCATTCGAACACTCATCGCCACATTCTGACGGATAACTCTTCGTCCTCTTAGACGGATAAACACATCGTCCCATTTGGACAGATCACTCACTGTTCCTTCTGAACAGATAACTCTTTGTCGTTACAGGACAACCCGCCACTGCTCTCACCTGAGCTCTTATGAGGATTTAACTCCTTTTCATCAATGTCCAGTTCACTCGGAACTTGCCCACTGGCATTTTTCTTATGTCTTCATGACAGTACTTATATGTTCGTTTTGTTTGCAAAGACTTTAACATATAGCGGTCTCCATCCAGAACCGCAACCACTAACGATGGACCCCTGAATTTTGCATCCAATTCGTTTGATGCCTCTCTTCGTTTTTCAATAACACGTAATCACCAACTTTGTACCTTACAACGCTAGCTTGCCCTTATCGAATCTGGTTTTGTCGTAGGAAGCGATAGTCTTCATGTTTTCAGTTGCTACATTCCTAACATTTGCTACATCCACCTCAATCTCTGTGTCGTAAGGTGGTATCAAACCAAGAGGACGAGCTTCCTTTCCAATCAGCAACTCTAGAGGACTTGCAGCAGTGGAACGACTAATTGTACAATTTAGAGCGAGCTGACCTCACTCAAGTTTTAAATTAAAGTTTATAGCCAAAAAGGTGCGATTCTTGTCAGCGAAATTTTACACGTCTATTCCGTTTTCATTTCTCTCTTTATTTTATATATATGACGAGTTTAAAAGAATATGTTCCGGTGTACCTGGGCCATCTTCCATGATTTCCAATTAAGTGCTCACTGAGCAAGGCCAGACAACGAATTGCCGAGTGCTGTTGGTTTCACGGTTGATTGGTACTACTTCTTTCTCGCCAAGTGTCTATTCATTGCCGACAACCATTTGCAAGTTGATTCGCCGCAAGTGTACAGTTGTTATGTCCTGCTCACTCACAGCAATCGGGACTACGTTCTGCCACCGCTCTTGCTACCACTTATTTATTGTATAGTGTATGCACTCTCCAAGACCCATTAAATAGAATAATCCCATTTGCACACAAAGGATAGCAAATCAACAGAGTAAATAGAAGAGAAACCGAAACAACAGGTTGCACACAAGTTAGTATAGCCTGCATGAGAAAAATTAATATTCCGACACGGCCATCTGACTTTACACGTCCTCGTGCTTAAATTTCAAAATTTACTTAAAAATTAAAATTTATTCACATTCATTCTTGTAACAATTAAAATAATTATTTCATACAGAATATTTCTTTTAATTATTTTCAACTCAAACCGCGCCTCTAACAAATACCACTTATCTGACACACTTGTCAGTGTTCGCATTCACACAGTCGTCTTTCCCCGAAGACAAGGGAATATATAATGAAGAGGAAAGGGAGAAGGAAAGTGGGGAAGGGGAGAAGAAGGTGAAAGAGGCGTGTCAATGAATTCACAATGGTCCTTCACATATTTATGCCGCGTAACCGGCCCAAAATAAATTGATGTAACTCCTTCTCTTGTGTGCATTTTTTTCCTCGTCCCCTACTTATAGCATGACGTTGATTATATTTTAGAGCCACGTCTTTTAACTTTTTTTTTTTTTGTATACCTTTATTACTCTTTTTTATTTCTAATTAGTAATTTAAATTATGTAAAACAACATATTTAATTTTTTTAGCATTTTTTTTAATTATTAATCAAAATTAAATTTTTACTATAAATATTTACAAGTTATACCCTTTAATATTTTTTTTAATATAAATTTTTTTTTATATTATTTAAATTTTGAGATCATTATTTACAGAGTTATTTTTGTTTTCATGCCTACTTACTTCTAATGTCTCGTTACATAATCTTTCACTACAAAACCCTTCAGAGAGTTATAAAGGTTAAATAAACTGATTAAAATTTTTTTTTTTAATGAATAACAAATAACAACAAAACTCTCTTAACATAATCACAACTTTTTTCTTTTTAAATATATCTGTTTAAAATAACTACTAACACTTAAACATCAACACAAATTGACATCACACGACACGTTTTTTACCTTTTTTCCATTTACTCTAAACGTGAGGCGCACAACCACATGGTTGGGGGTAACGGTACTTTGCTACATGGGTATTAGTAGGTTTCATTTTTCAACAGGACAGGAGGGTGGAATGGAATGCGAATCGGGTGAAAACAAAACACCAAAAAAAAAAGGCAAGAACGCCGGACGTTACACATACAAACAATTGTGTGGAAACTAGTAGTGAGTAAGGCTCCAAATCGGGAGCACAAAACATTGTGTATAACCACAACACAAAAACCAAAAAAGCAAAGACAACACTAAACCCCCACCGTTACAGCTGCATTGAAGTGTCACCACACAGAAACTTTTATCACAGCATTATTGTATTTGCCAAATTGAACTCTGTAAAATTCTTGTTTGTAACAAACGACTCACTAAGAGTGCACAAAATATTTTATCACCTCAGTTACGAACAACAAACTGCCGGTTCAAGCCCCACCCCAGTGAGTACGTTCACACACCACCACTGGTCCTGCACAGCTAGCACGCATATCCCAGTACTCAATCCCCAGCCTCCAGTCACAGTAGGTGAGATGTACCCAAGCTACGACACCCCGTGAGGTCAGTTCCAGCCGTCAGTTTGGGACGGGTAACACCCCACACACATCACCCACACCAAAGAGTCAACTGACATCACACGGTAGTGTAATACGCAGAGTTAGTGGCTGTAGAAAGTGAGGTAGGTAACGACGAACAAAACAACCACAATACCTTTACAATTAATACTAATCATTAGTTAAGTGATGCCTGGGTGCTGGGCCCTCTCCTGCAGAAAGGCCGCTGCGGTCTTCTCTCCGTCGCCGACACAAAGGCACACAAGCCTCACCAAACAACCAACACACACAATACAAACCTTTTCAAAACAACATTTCCCTCTATGTCGTTGCCCCCTCGTTTCTGCAACTCCTTATTCACATAGTACCAATTCTTAAAAATTTTTTCAAATTTGTTTATCTTCTAAGCTTCACCCATCTCGGTTAAAATACACCCTTCACGCTCACCTGCACCAGCGTCGACAGACTTTTCAGGTCTTGCCCCCCGGCTCCCCCAGCCCCCGCGCATCACTCCCTACCTCACATACTTAAAGGCACGGAGAAGACGGAACAATATGCACCCCAACCCAATCACCACGCACTTGAACCACCCCTCAATTCCAATAACAATTCTGTTCTCAGCAGCTATTGCTCCAATATTCCACCGTCCCTTCGGATACTAATGCCAGACAGGAGTCTTTTTCTTCTCCGCCTACCCCCCGCCCATACCCCCCCCCCACGAGCATAAAAAAAAAAAACTGAAAAAAAAAATAAACAAATAGCATCAAACAACAAAAAAAAACAAAGAACAAATTAACCTTAAACTAATTTGTTCATTAGGGGAATAAAATTTTTGTCATCAGTTCTTGTTTAATTGATTTATCTACAGTAGTTATGAAGATATTTATGAAATCTATTCAATTGCAGTTTGGACACGAAATCTCCTTTATTATTTCAAAAATGCGGGGTTAGTGAGTCCCCCCAACGGAACGTTTTTATATGTATAGGACCCGACACACCAGTCCAAAAAGGGTACTTTTGACAAAAAAACCGATACAGAACCCCGTTTCCGCCGTAAACCCCTCCCTTATTTTGACCCGGTATCCGCGGGACTCCAGACCGAAAATACACTTTGCATGCAGTCCATTTTCTTAGATGCTATCATTAGTCTAAACATATGGTAGACTAATTGCATATGTTATTCTATCAACTATGACACTACATTTTTTTTTTTTTTTTTTTAAAGGGTCGTCGGGTTATGTTTGACGATCCATACCAATTCAATAATGGAACTAAGAAGACTGGGTTTGTTTATGTTTAAACGCTGAATGTGAAGCACATAAATTTATATATTAACCTTTAATCCATTTTTCAATCCAATTATGGACAAGTATTGTATTTTAAATAAGATCGAGAACATTAGTTGAGTCTTTTTATTGATAGTTCATCTCGAAAACTTCTGATGGTTGATCCCCTAACTAACGTGTGGCAATTTATTTGAGTAGTTACTGTTATTTCTCTATAATATTTATGTTGATGATGTCTGAGTTTAATCTAGTTTATGCATGATTGTATCTTGAGAATATGCGAAACATTCGGTACGTACACAGGTATATTTTTACTATTTATTTTGTATTATACTAATATATGATGGATGTGTGGTGAGTCCTTCATTGTTTTTACAAGTGATTGGATGTTTTAATTGCAGTAAGAGCGATTTGAAAGACATATCTGGCGTTTGAGTCAGTTTGATACTGATTGTAAAGGTTAATATGAGAGAAGTCGTCTTTTTCTTTTTGCAATTAGTATAATAATGAGGAGGGGTTTGTCAGGATCCGATCGTTAATTGTCATCCACGACAGCCCCAGAGACACCAGACGGGAGAAGTAGTTGAAACGGACCACGCAATACCAAACCTGTATGCTTATTGTGATTAACACACCCCGTGGCACTATAATAATGACTTACTCCTTAATGAGTAGGCGAGGGTTGTATTTTAAAATTTGATATAATGAGGTTTCTAGGTGGGATTTTTTTTTTTTTTGTTTTTTTTTTTTTTTTGTTTCATCACAAGTTGGTAAATCGTTTTTTTTATTTTTTTAAAAACCCAGGCTAGGAAGAGAGCTAGCTATTGAATAGATATTGAAAAATGGTTTTTTTTGGGAAATATCGTAACGATCTTCCCACATATGAGAGTAGTCGTTCATGATCGTCTTGTTCCATGACTTGCTTGCGGGAATATGCAGCCCCGGGGACGGTAGGTGGATGGAATTTTAATTTCTCGTGTTTTGCAGTCCACAATTCGTGGTATCTTCGCCCCGGGATTTTACGCCTGTTGAGCTTTTTTTTTTGAGTGCACACCTGGATTTTTTTAATCTTTGGGAAACCATTCTGTTTTTACTTATTATGAAAAATGTGTAATTACAATTGGGTTATTAGTGGGTGAAAAGAGGGGCG
>JARSSU010047343.1:0-24465 GCA_029619165.1 Eurosta solidaginis
CTTGACTTGAATTGAAATTTCTGCATATTTAAATTGGAAATTCTGAACAATCTATTCTCCTAGGACAGACATAGAATTTGTGTACAGATGCTTTGAGATTCAACTAACAGGATCGGACAGACTGGACGTTATGGTTCACTCAGTTTCACCATATTTGTCACACCAACACCGTACAAGCCAGATGAGGATCTATTTCCCACGCAAGTGTGTCGGGTACCCAGTTCAAGAACTGACCTTACCTGGATGTTTTACTTATAGCTATCCGTTATGCGCAAGTATCTTGCGGCAACTTAGCATGACAGCCAATCAATGCTCGTCAACGGTACATCAGTGCAAAAGTACAGAGCCATATCATGATTACTGTTCGCGTCCTTTGTTTTTACTCAGCACCGGAAACAGTCTCGTATGAAAACAGATCTACTACTATTTTTGTTTACTTTTGTGTCTCCCAGACTGTTTGCCATTTGGCATCTACTGCGCGGCGCGTGCTGAGAAAACATAAGCCTTTCGAATCGAGGTTCGTCTCTTTATATCATCTTATAGCTTGTAGATCCAGAGCTCAAATAGTTTTCAGGCCTCATATATAAATATGTAGTAAATTTCACTCACGCAACAACGCTTTATTCACCACGCATTTTCCCACGGAACTTCACTGTTACATGTCCATATTTCTATCAGCATTTTTCTTTATGAGGCGCCTAATCTATTTCGCTCGTAGACGCGAATATTCTTCATGCTGTGGAACGCATTCGCGTCCTAGCCTCTGTAGGAGTCTCCCTGCGCCTCTTCTTCATCCACTTGCTATTGGACCTTTTACCGTTCTATTACTCTCCTCCACATTTACTGTGTGTGTAGTTTTATTGTTTAGACCAGCAGCATCGCGCAGTCTACTCCACATCTTCATCGTACATCTACGGTCTCCTCCTACCGCCCTCAACTTACGATACATCGAGGTCCTTTCTGCGTCTGAACTTGCGAAAGAGCGGCTTATCCTTCCGATGTCACTACGCTGAGATCATACCTCGGCCTTGGTATCCTGGGGCTCTGTTTCTACTATGTTTCCTACCATCCACACACATGCCTTGCTTTGGATGCTAGACAGCTCTCACTAGCCACTTCAAGGTCTGATATAATTTTTTGTTCACGCCACCATTTACACCAATGTACCACCTGCCGCGGATAGAAGCATGGTATCGTGAAGTCGAGAAGCGTCCAGTTGTACAGTATCGCCACCTTTTGGTGAGACAGATGTCCAACGACGGCTACTTTCAACAAGCGCTATACTCAGCACACATGCTTAGACCCACGTCATTCACGTCGAGGGTCAACGGAAGTCGTACGTTACCTTCTTCTTCATTCTTAACCACTTCTATCGCCACTTCTTCATCGTGTTCTCTGTTGTTGTGCCTATCGCCCGGTTTACCCGCTTGTCATACGACCACTGCTAGACACGGCGGTCTCACTGCAGCTATATATGTTACGAAGACCGTCCGCGACGGCAGCGATCCTGTGATGTTGTAATTCTCCAGTTGGCCCGGTTATCACGAAATATACGATTTTCAAATACAACCGGCTATAAGCAGTATCATCGCCAATCATCCAAAATGCGTGCGCTTATGAGGTGGAGACACGCAACACCTTAAAGTCCACGGCACACTTTTTAGGTGATGAGATAGTGCACTATCGTGTGCACCGGCACATAATGTTTTAGATCGGTGTATATCTCGATAAATCAGATATGCCTGAGCCCTACACCTTGTGAGTAATAGAAACTGTCCGTGTTGCATCGCTTGCACACACAGTACACTTATATACTCCTCAAATTACTATAACAATCTACACCTATCATATCTCATCTCACCTTAGTGGATTGGGGCACACTTGTTGTTCCGTTATGGATGAGTATTATTTGGCCTCATAGTTGTCGTTTGCGCACTAATCAATGGCGTCAAATCGCGATCTCCATCACCTGTCCATCTTCCGCTGTTCACATAGACTTTGACTTTGCAGGTAATCTCTCTTGACAGGCCAATGGCGTTTGAAAATGAATTAGTAGTTGGCAATCTTTATTTTCAATATATTCGGACCAAATGCAATGCTGCCGGCATTACTGTTGTTGCTTTTGTTATCCATAGTCCCATTGTCTTTTGTGCATTGTTGGCACAGACAAACTCAATTTTTGTCGACATTTGTTTGCCATCACATGGTGCTACCATCGGTGTATAGCAAATCATGGCGAGCCAGAATAGATAAAACGTATGTTGTGAGTTGAAGCGTCAATGCTGTTGCTTGTTGGTTCCTGAAACTACATGCCAGCACCTGTATAGTGAATTGGAAAATTGATGAGAAGTTAAGATTTTTAGAATTGCTCATCAGTGAAATACGGAATACTGCATGGACAAAATAAGTAAGCAAGACTGCAGTTTCGGGTGTAACGAACATTACATACTCAGCTGCCAAATTACAGCTTGGAAAACTTTTAATTACTCTTCTTTTACAAAGTGGAGCGGTGCTACTGGCCATTGTCCAAAATCTTTACAAATTTCTATTCTGCGGCATACAGCTCCACCCACCTACCAGTTTCATCGCTTTATCCGTCTTTGTGATGAAATATTCGGTTTATTCAAAATTTTCGCATATTGAAAAAGTGGCGTGATAAATTTTCAATAGTCGATCTGAGATGAGTGCCCAGGCACTTGCATACACCAGCTTCATAGAGTACCTATAAAATTTCCTCAGTTATCATGTTCACGAACAGGACGATGTGACGACGGACATGGCAAACTGAATTTCTTTTCCGCACAGATCAGTTTAATATCATAACAGAAGTCGATATACTATCTCGATTAGTTATCATGCCGTTACGGGGTGACCGTGTTATGCGAACAAAATTATACTACTCTGTGAGCTTTGCTCAGCATGAGTATAAAATAAAACTAAATAAAAAAAATTGTAAGCACTTCCTTTATATCAATAGACAAAATCAGCGATATCTCCTTATATAGAGCCATATCTTGCTAACTTTGATTTTCAAATTTTGACATAGAAATTGTAAATCTATGTATGAGAAAGTAAAATATAATACATGGAGCGCACATTACTTAGACTGGCAAGTGGTAGGATATCTCCTATATTATGAGTCAATCAATTTTGCTCCACACCTTTATATTTTATATTTATCTCATAAATATTTTTGCCATTTCTATGTCAACTTTAAAATCATCAAGTTTAGCAAGATATGTCTCTATATAAGAGGTAGCACCGTTTTCGCTGCTTTTTTGTCCAGTATCTAAATGAAGTGCTTAATATTTTTTATTTTATTTTTATTTTCTCTTTTCTTACATTTCTCGTGTCATTAACTATCTGTTAGTTTCACAGCTTGTAGCTCATGAGAATTTCTTACATATACATCATACAAAATTCCCTCGTTCCGTTTGATTTTTCTACAAAATATCTCAGTTCGATGGGCCCACCAGCGAAACTATTTTGTCTTGTGTGTCATCGAGACCTACTCATCGTCTCTGAACTTAAGCTTTAATTGTTTAGCCTAGCTCATCGAGGCAGAGTTTACTTAAACCCGTATCAAATTTCAAATTATTATCTATTTTACGATCCGTGTCGCCCCTACGGATTTTTTTATTCCTTTTGTTTGCTGTCCCGGTGTCTAACCTATGTGTCAGTTTCACGTTGTAGCTAAATGAGAAGTTACTTAAAAATCGATTGCAAGATTTGTATGAAAAGCGGACAACACATTCAACCGGCCTACTATACAGGAAGTATAAGTAAATCAGACCCAGCGCTACCTTGGTTTTTTATGTGCCAGCGAAACACGCTTCAGGACACTTAGATTGAGACAGAGTCCCGCCCAAAACACCTCACCTGCATTCTTCGTATATAGAGCACGAACTTTACTATTAGCTTCTTTATCAGCGGCCCATATGTAGCCCTCGTTGCAGCGTCATCTAACCATTGCTACGATCATCAGTGAGCAGACATCATGGTTCTACTAAAGCTGCGGGTATATAACGTGGGATAGATTGATGGGAATCAGTTTGTTGCCGACGGAAGTTGTGTCACTGGCAGATAACTGAACATTCATCGGACAAGAATTGACGAAAGACCGCCATGGTTGTAGCGAACCGAGAACTGCGGCTTATTGATAAAACCACTTCACTGGGGATCGTTCATGGCGTTCGACCTGTCAAAAGGCTCGACATTGTCAGCAACGGTACCGTACTTCTAGAAAACGAGTGTTCTTCTCATCCCCCATATCTAAAGAAATGGCAGACAGGGCATTTGTACAATTTAGAAGAGAAGAATCTAAGTCAAGGAGATTTAGAGGATGTGCACCACCGCTTGTTGGTTTATGTTCAACGGGCTCATTCCAAACCAAGCATCGCGGCAGACGCGCTGTGCTCCAGAGGCGAATAAGATGCCCTCCTCCGTAAGCACTATGATGAAATCGTGGCCATGTATCATCCGTTCAATCCAAGCGTAGCTTATGACCCCGCTATTAAACAGCATTTCCAGGCATCGTAGAAGCAGAACGCTGGGATCGCGCATTATCTGACTCAATCTACGTAATGTTCTTATGCTATTATTAGAAGATACAGTTTCGATATTGCCAAACAAACTTAAATACCACCCACTGACAGCTCTGTTAGAAATCTTTTCCTCCGCACAATGGTATCTAAAGCATTCCATAGGTCTTATTTAAGAGACTTTGGTTATGTCCGTGGCTGTTCTGATATTTAAAGCGTGGACCGTCGCCTTATCTCTTTGTAAAGAGTCGCTGACATGAGGGATTTGCTGGTTGAACCACAGGAAGTAATCCGCTCTTTTCACTGACACTGCAGCCGCAGAACTAATAATACCTCGTCTTTGTTTTCTGCCTGAGTGACAGATGCTTACTGTAGTGGAGTGAATTTGAGCTCGCTATCACTGGTCTACGTCGCCTTGATATCTTTGTTACAGATTCCTGACTGGGGATGTGCCTTGCGTTGATGACACAGCCAACTTCTTACGATATGATAGTCAGACAGTCGACAGTGAGATAGGATCCATTTCACATAGCTATGAGAGCAGAGATATAGAGGATCTACTGTCGTTTTCTCGCTGACTTAAGGCCAACAGACACCATAAGACGTTATCGTCGCAAGCACCATATGGATTTTGTTGATCAGATACAGCAGGGTTTTGTTAACCACTTCCATACAGTAAACGCGAAGAGCAGCCCTAAAGTGAGGGTGAATGTGGATGGGTCGGGCCTGTACAAACTGAGTTTGCGCTATACTTAGAACAGGCTATTTGCTCGCGTTCAATCTGTATGCAAAATCTATGAGCTCACTAGGATTAGACTAGCATCGTTCACGAAAGTTGCTAATTACTATTAACTACAAGAACGGTCGCCGCGTTGGGACAGAGGTAGTGTTAGGGCCTACCTTATCGAAAGTGCAAGCCCTTTAACAAGTTAGACCAAAATACTTTGGAAAAGTTTCTCTCAAAGTCATCGCCTGTTAGCAATGGTTTGGAAGGAGTGTATTTCTGTCACAAAGCCAGGCAAAATCACTGCCTTCGCAGGTGCCTTTCGGATTTGAAATAAAATCAGAAGGCCTTGCTAATTTGTTGGAAAACACATCATAAATTCGAGTTTAGGCCGGAGAGATTAAGGCCGAAATCTCCTCTGAGGTATATTATACGACATTTTTGTTTTCATTTCCTGGAGAAGAGATTTTAAGGATTAAGTATGGTTATAAAACTATACTTACTGTAAAACTGTAAGCTAAATCAGGATGGCTACACCCCCAGCGGGTTAGGAGGTTAGAATATACCCGCGGTAGGTATGCCTGTCGTAAGAGGCGACTAAAATACTAAATAGATTCAAGGGTTGTGTAGCGAAACCCTTTAAAGGGTTTGCCAGCGCAATATATAGTTTCTCCAACCCAATTGCCACCTCACCTATCCGTGTCGAATCCTGTTTCATTAACAGCCGAGGCTCTGACGACCGCGAACTCCAGATGGATCTAGGGGTTGGGAGGGGCGGGATGGCCTAGAATGTCGTATGTGGTCATACCGAGTCGTTCCCGAGATGGTCGAGCTTGGTGCTGGAACATACCGAATCTGCATACGACAAAGGACCATCAACAACGATAACACTCCCCAAGGCCTTCGGGGAGTGTCCTTAACGCTACAGAACAACAACAACAGGATGGCTACTTCCAACAAATTGCTGAGACAAGTAACTAAACGAAAAATTGATTTATCATAAAGCTTATTCCACATCAAAGTCTTCCGCCCTCCAAAATACCGATAAAACTAGCATGAATTTTAAAGAATTGACTTTAGCCAATATCTCGTGACTCCAAATTGTATCGCAAAAATTTGCAGAAAATGAAAAGGTTGACATTTCTCTTCACATAAATTATTCTTCAATTTTGCACAGCACAAATTACAACATCATTTGAATTCCACAATCAAAATGAATAGCAAATTTTACCCCAATTCATTGGCCCATTTTCCAATATGAAATTTCAGATTGTAACACCATAAATACATTTAGAAACGTAACCCCAAAAGATTTGTGTCACCCAACCCAATGGGGACTCAATAACATGCGACATCACAGACAACACTCATTTATTTCAATTTCTTAAATTTGATTGAGTGCCGGTGTCTGGCCGACACCACTGGTTTGTTAAGCCACCCATCGACATCTGCCTTTTTGAGCGCACTCGTCAACATTAGATACTTCACTCCACCTGACACATACCCCACTTGAGAGGTGGTGTAAGTACTGCTATGCATGCTGGAATTTAATATGTACAAAGATGTATGGGTGGGATGAAACCCAGCGGAAAAAATGTATTAAGTCGAATTTCCACCAAAAGGGATTGCTGTAAGAAGAATAGCTGCCCTGCTGTAAACTTGTTCTCGATCGAATATGAATCCTGGGAAATACCGTCTTTTGTGATAAGGTTTCCTACTACGACGTACTCGATTCTATTTTTGCACAAATTTGGTTCTAATCCGTACTGACAAAGTGCAAGCTCAACACGATACACTCAAGAACAAGTAAGGACGGTGTGTGTTCGACTTCATACCTTTCATGAATGGAGCTGAGCATAATCTTATCCCATTCGTAATATCAAAATATTCGGCTGTATAAGATGTGTAATATACTGTGACGAATGTTAGCAGCACTAAGCTGCTACCAAATAAATGCACAACAACAATATGCAGTCACTCTTATGTAGAAGGCAACGAAGAGATATCTCACACACACAAATATGTAGTCATCAGCCGAAGTAGTTACTCACACATACACACGCATATGGCTATGGTAGAAGCGTGGACTACAGATCTGCATGTGTGTAGTTGGTAACTAACCACGCATGAGATACAACTGTTCGCGAAATTACTAGACCTTAGGAGAAATGGGTGAACGAGGAAACCGAGAGTATAAAAGTAGCGCAAGCTGAGCAATAACTAATCAGCTTTGATTTAAACACGCTATTGGTTGTAAAGTATAATTGTGAAATACTACTCCCAAAGTAATCTAAATAAAGACCAGTTTGCAATACTGAATATTGGAGTGATTTATTCAACAGTTTTAGCGATTCGAACGTTAGCAGTTTTCAAATAAGCAGAATTTCCCAAATTCGTAACAATACATAAAATTGATGTGCAAGATTTTCGATAAATATCAAGAAACAGTCATTTGGTGGTGACATTGAATCTATTAGCTTTTTATTTTGGCCAAAATGTCAGTTTCTTTATACTGAGCTAGAGCTTTTCGGCCGGATATAAGAAGACAAAATTTAAATTTTTCTTTTCGCTCCCACGCGCTCCCATGCTTTCGCATTTTGTTTAGCGAATCTAATATTTATTTAAAAAGAAATTTGTTAGCCAGTTAATTTCTTTTTATATAACGACTAGACTCCCTGAGGAAGATGCTGAAGCACCGAAACGCGTAGTAGGGTAAGAATATTTTAATTTTGCCTTACAATTACTGGCTGTAAAGCTTCAACTGCGTATAAAAGATTATTTGCTTCGACCGCCTAACAGTCTTAACGTGACTTAGCCTACCTCACCATTAGTCTATATATTCGTCCTATCACCCATCGTCTTTCAGAACAAGTGTGAGTTCGTTTTTCTTCTAGTCATCTACATATAACGTAATCATAGCTTACATTTATTTATCTATCTTTGCACTATTCTTTCCGTTCGTCTGTTGAATCATTTTGTAAAAGTAAGGTCGTTTTAAAATTTAACTTTCCTGCTGGGTCACCAACAAACATACTGTCATGAAAAGTGACTAAGTCAATTCAAATGATATTGCGGAATCGAAAAGAATTGACTGTCAACTAAATTTATATATGACAATGTGTATTTGTTAGTTTTAGGGAGAGTGCGACACGCTAGGATGATTGACTGACTACAGCCATACTTTTGCAAATGATTTGCCTAGAAAACAGTTGTGCCTATATGCAGACGTATGTACGTATATATTTATACTCAGTTGAGCAGAGCTCACAGAGTATATTAACTTTGATTGGATAACGGTTGGTTGTACAGGTATAAAGGAATCGAGATAGATATAGACTTGTATATATCAAAATCATCAGTATCGAAAAAAATTTGATTGAGCCATGTCCTTCCGTCCGCCTGTCAGTTAACACGATAACTTGAGTAAATTTTGAGATATCTTGATGAATTTGGTATGTAGGTTTCCTGGGCGCTCATCTCAGATCGCTATTTAAATGAACGATATCGGACTATAATCACGCCCACTTTTTCGATATCGAAAATTTCGAAAATCGAAAAGTGTGATAATTCATTACCAAAGTGGGATAAACCGATGAAACTTGGTAGGTGTGGTTGAACTTATGACGCAGAATCGAAATTAGTAAATTTTGGACAATGGCGTGGCAACGCCCACTTTTAAAAGAAGGTAATTTCAATTTTTTTTTATTTATTTAATTTCAAAGTTTTGCAAGCTGTAATTTGGCTGTTGTTGAAGATATCATAATGAATTTTGGCAGTAACATTACTTCTATCACCATATATATCCTTAAAAATTACCCCAATCGGATGAAGAACACGACCACTTTTTTAAAAAAAAATTTTTAAAAGACAAATTTTAAGAAAATGTAAAATCTTACAGTATATAAGTAAATTATGTCAACATTCAACTCCAGTAATGATATAGTGCAATAAAAAACAATAATAAAGAAAATTTCAATGGGCGTGTCTCCGCCCTTTTTCATTTAATTTATCTAGAATACTTTTAATGCCATAAGTCGAACAATAATTTACCATCTTTATGAATTTGGTAGGACAAAGCTTCCCATGACGATAACAGTTTTCTGTAAAAATGCGTGAAATCGTTGAAGCCACGCCCAGTTTTTATACACAGTCGACCGTCTGATCTTCCGCTCGGCCGCTAACACGATAACTTGAGCAAAAATCGATATATCTTTTCTAAACTTAGTTCACGTACTTATCTGAACTCACTTATCTTGGTCTTAAAAGTGGGCGAAATCCGACTATGACCACGCCCACTTTTTCGATATCGAAAATTTCAAAAAATGAAAAAATGTCATAATTCTATGCCAAATACGAAAACAGGGATGAAACATGTTGATTGGATTAGTTTATTGACGCCTTCACATATACAACTAAGGCCACTCCCTTTCAAAACCTTCAATAACTTTAATTTGATACCCATATCGTACAACACATTATAGAGTCACCCCTCGACCACCTTTATGGCGATATCTCGAAAAGGCGTCCACCTATAGAACTAGGGCCCACTCCCTTTTACAATACTCATTAACACCTTTCATTTGATACCCATATCGTACAAACATATTCTACAGTCACCCTGGTCCACCTTTATGGCGATATCCGACAAGGCGTCCACCTATAGAACTAGGGCCCACTCCCTTTTACATACTCATTAACACCTTTCATTTTATTCCATATCGTACAAACACATTCCCAGAGTCACCCCTGGTCCACCTTTATGGCGATATCTCGAAAAGGCGTCCACCTATAGAACTAGGGCCCACTTCCTTTTACAATACTCATTAACACCTTTCATTTGATACTCATATCGTACAAACGCATTCTAGAGTCACCCCTGGTCCACCTTTATGGCGATATCTCGAAAAGGCGTCCACCTATAGAACTAAGGCCCACTCCCTTTTAAAATACTCATTAGCACCTTTCATTTGATACCCATATCGTACAAACATATTCTAGAGTCACCCCTGGTCCACCTTTATGGCGATATCTCGACAAGGCGTCCACCTATAGAACTAAGGCCCACTCCCTTTTAAAATACTCATTAACACCTTTCATTTGATACCCATATCGTACAAACACATTCTAGAGTCACCCCTGGTCCACCTTTATGGCGATATCTCGAAAAGGCGTCCACCTATAGAACTAAGGCCCACTCCCTTTTAAAATACTCATTAACACCTTTCATTTGATACCCATATCGTACAAACACATTCTAGAGTCACCCCTGGTCCACCTTTATGGCGATATCTCGAAAAGGCGTCCACCTATAGAACTAAGGCCCACTCCCTTTTAAATACTCATTAACACCTTTCATTTGATACCCATATCGTACAAACGCATTCTAGAGTCACCCCTGGTCCACCTTTATGGCGATATCTCGAAAAGGCGTCCACCTATAGAACTAAGGCCCACTCCCTTTTAAAATACTCATTACACCTTTCATTTGATACCCATATCGTACAAACACATTCTAGAGTCACCCCTGGTCCACCTTTATGGCGATATCTCGAAAGGCGTCCACCTATAGAACTAAGGCCCACTCCCTTTTACAATACTCATTAACACCTTTCATTTGATACCCATATCGTACAAACGCATTCTAGAGTCACCCCTGGTCCACCTTTATGGCGATATCTCCAAAAGGCGTCCACCTATAGAACTAAGGCCCACTCCCTTTTAAAATACTCATTAACACCTTTCATTTGATACCCATATCGTACAAACACATTCTAGAGTCACCCCTGGTCCACCTTTATGGCGATATCTCGAAAAGGCGTCCACCTATAGAACTAAGGCCCACTCCCTTTTAAAATACTCATTAACACCTTTCATTTGATACCCATATCGTACAAACACATTCTAGAGTCACCCCTGGTCCACCTTTATGGCGATATCTCGAAAAGGCGTCCACCTATAGAACTAAGGCCCACTCCTTTTACAATACTCATTAACACCTTTCATTTGATACCCATATCGTACAAACACATTCTAGAGTCACCCCTGGTCCACCTTTATGGCGATATCTCCAAAAGGCGTCCACCTATAGAACTAAGGCCCACTCCCTTTTAAAATACTCATTAACACCTTTCATTTGATACCCATATCGTACAAACAAATTCTAGAGTCACCCCTGGTCCACCTTTATGGCGATATCTCGAAAAGGCGTCCACCTATAGAACTAAGGCCCACTCCCTTTTAAAATACTCATTAACACCTTTCATTTGATACCCATATCGTACAAACACATTCTAGAGTCACCCCTGGTCCACCTTTATGGCGATATCTCGACAAGGCGTCCACCTATAGAACTAAGGCCCACTCCTTTTAAAATACTCATTAACACCTTTCATTTGATACCCATATCGTACAAACACATTCTAGAGTCACCCCTGGTCCACCTTTATGGCGATATCTCGAAAAGGCGTCCACCTATAGAACTAAGGCCCACTCCCTTTTACAATACTCATTAACACCTTTCATTTGATACCCATATCGTACAAACACATTCTAGAGTCACCCCTGGTCCACCTTTATGGCGATATCTCCAAAAGGCGTCCACCTATAGAACTAAGGCCCACTCCCTTTTAAAATACTCATTAACACCTTTCATTTGATACCCATATCGTACAAACACATTCTAGAGTCACCCCTGGTCCACCTTTATGGCGATATCTCGAAAAGGCGTCCACCTATAGAACTAAGGCCCACTCCCTTTTAAAATACTCATTAACACCTTTCATTTGATACCCATATCGTACAAACGCATTCTAGAGTCACCCCTGGTCCACCTTTATGGCGATATCTCGAAAAGGCGTCCACCTATAGAACTAAGGCCCACTCCCTTTTAAAATACTCATTAACACCTTTCATTTGATACCCATATCGTACAAACACATTCTAGAGTCACCCCTGGTCCACCTTTATGGCGATATCTCGAAAAGGCGTCCACCTATAGAACTAAGGCCCACTTCCTTTTAAAATACTCATTAACACCTTTCATTTGATTCCCATATCGTACAAACACATTCTAGAGTCACCCCTGGTCCAACTTTATGGGTTACCTTAGGTTCATTTTCCTATATGGTGATTTTCCCTTATTTTGTTTCCAAAGCTCTCAGCTGTGTATGTAATGTTCGGTTACTGGTCACGTTTGTATTGGACTGCATGCGAATGGATTGGCGCTATTATTGTAGAGGCTGCGGCAACGAAGAAGAGCCTGAAACTGTTAGACATCTACTTTGCAAATGTCCCGCGCTCGGTAGAAGAAGCCAACGTTTCATGGGCAAGATGTTTCTCGCAGATCTGACTGATATAGCTGAGGTCAATACACGACGCTTAGTTAGATTCACAAACTCAACGAAGTGGTTTGATTAGGAACAAATCCGTGTAGTCTCACAATGGGCCAATAAAGGCTAGGTGTGCCGCTCCGATGCGGACGGCAGCCACTTGAACCTAACCTAACCTAACCTACAGACCAGTAAAACCAAACATAACATTAAATACTTTCTGTCTACGGAAAAAGTACCCTGGAGTTCTAACAAAGCCAGAGCAACGAAAATCCTAGTCTGATGAGATATTAGCACGTGATTGGCGCACTCAATTGACGGTGGTAAAGAATAAAAACAACAAAAAGTAGAAAAGGAGTAAAAGATAGAAACTTGCAAGGTGCATTGAGGCTTTACGTTAAGCGCATAAAGCCATCAATGCACCTTGCAAGTTTCTATCTTTTACTCCTTTTCTACTTTTTGTTGTTTTTATTCTTTACCACCGTCAATTGAGTGCGCCAATCACGTGCTAATATCTCATCAGACTAGGATTTTCGTTGCTCTGGCTTTTGTTAGAACTCCAGGGTACTTTTTCCGTAGACAGAAAGTATTTAATGTTATGTTTGGTTTTACTGGTCTGTAGGTTAGGTTAGGTTAGGTTCAAGTGGCTGCCGTCCGCATCGGAGCGGCACACCTAGGCCTTTATTGGCCCATTGTGAGACTACACGGATTTGTTCCTAATCAAACCACTTCGTTGAGTTTGTGAATCTAACTAAGCGTCGTGTATTGACCTCAGCTATATCAGTCAGATCTGCGAGAAACATCTTGCCCATGAAACGTTGGCTTCTTCTACCGAGCGCGGGACATTTGCAAAGTAGATGTCTAACAGTTTCAGGCTCTTCTTCGTTGCCGCAGCCTCTACAATAATAGCGCCAATCCATTTCGCATGCAGTCCAATACAAACGTGACCAGTAACCGAACATTACATACACAGCTGAGAGCTTTGGAAACAAAATAAGGGAAAATCACCATATAGGAAAATGAACCTAAGGTAACCCATAAAGTTGGACCAGGGGTGACTCTATAATGTGTTTGTACGATATGGGAATCAAATGAAAGGTGTTAATGAGTATTTTAAATGGAAGTGGGCCTTAGTTCTATAGGTGGATGCCTTTTCGAGATATCGCCAAAAAGGTGGACCAGGGGGGACTGCAGAATGTGTTTGTACGATATGGGTATCAAATGAAAGGTGCTAGTGAGTATTTTAAAAGGGAGTGGGCCTTAGTTCCATAGGTGGACGCCTTTTGGAGATATCGCCATAAAGGTTGACCGGGGGTGTCTCTAGAATGCGTTTGTACGATATGAGTATCAGTTGAAAGGTGTTAATGAGTATTGTAAAAGGGAGTGGGCCCTAGTTCTATAGGTGGACGCCTTGTCGGGATATCGCCATAAAGGTGGACCAGGGGTCGCTGTAGAATATGTTTGTACGATATGGGTATCAAATGAAAGGTGCTAGTGAGTATTTTAAAAGGGAGTGGGCCTTAGTTCCATAGGTGGACGCCTTTTGGAGATATCGCCATAAAGGTTGACCAGGGGTGTCTCTAGAATGCGTTTGTACGATATGGGTATCAAATGAAAGGTGTTAATGAGTATTGTAAAAGGGAAGTGGGCCCTAGTTCTATAGGTGGACGCCTTTTCGAGATATCGCCATAAAGGTGGACCAGGGGTGACTCTAGAATGTGTTTGTACGATATGGGAATAAAATGAAAGGTGTTAATGATATTTTAAAAGGAGTGGGCCCTAGTTCTATAGGTGGACGCCTTGTCGGATATCGCCATAAAGGTGGACCAGGGGTGACTCTAGAATGTGTTTGTACGATATGGGTATCAAATGAAAGGTGTTAATGAGTATTGTAAAAGGGAGTGGGCCCTAGTTCTATAGGTGGACGCCTTGTCGGGATATCGCCATAAAGGTGGACCAGGGGTCACTGTAGAATATGTTTGTACGATATGGGTATCAAATGAAAGGTGCTAGTGAGTATTTTAAAAGGGAGTGGGCCTTAGTTCCATAGGTGGACGCCTTTTGGAGATATCGCCATAAAGGTTGACCAGGGGTGTCTCTAGAATGCGTTTGTACGATATGAGTATCAAATGAAAGGTGTTAATGCGTATTGTAAAAGGAAGTGGGCCCTTAGTTCTATAGGTGGACGCCTTTTCGAGATATCGCCATAAAGGTGGACCAGGGGTGACTCTAGAATGTGTTTGTACGATATGAGTATCAAATGAAAGGTGTTAATGAGTATTGTAAAAGGAAGTGGGCCCTAGTTCTATAGGTGGACGCCTTGTCGAGATATCGCCATAAAGGTGGACCTGGGGTGACTCTAGAATGTGTTTGTACGATATGGGTATCAAATGAAAGGTGTTAATGAGTATTTTAAAAGGGAGTGGGCCTTAGTTCCATAGGTGGACGCCTTTTGGAGATATCGCCATAAAGGTTGACCGGGGGTGTCTCTAGAATGCGTTTGTACGATATGAGTAACAATTGAAAGGTGTTAATGAGTATTGTAAAAGGGAGTGGGCCCTAGTTCTATAGGCGGACGCCTTGTCGGGATATCGCCATAAAGGTGGACCAGGGGTCACTGTAGAATATGTTTGTACGATATGGGTATCAAATGAAAGGTGCTAGTGAGTATTTTAAAAGGGAGTGGGCCTTAGTTCCATAGGTGGACGCCTTTTGGAGATATCGCCATAAAGGTTGACCAGGGGTGTCTCTAGAATGCGTTTGTACGATATGAGTATCAAATGAAAGGTGTTAATGAGTATTGTAAAAGGAAGTGGGCCCTAGTTCTATAGGTGGACGCCTATTCGAGATATCGCCATAAAGGTGGACCAGGGGTGACTCTAGAATGTGTTTGTACGATATGGGAATAAAATGAAAGGTGTTAATGAATATTTTAAAAGGAAGTGGGCCCTAGTTCTATGGGTGGACGCCTTGTCGGGATATCGCCATAAAGGTGGACCAAGGGTGAGTCTAGAATGTGTTTGTACGATATGGGTATCAAATGAAAGGTGTTAATGAGTATTGTAAAAGGGAGTGGGCCCTAGTTCTATAGGTGGACGCCTTGTCGGGATATCGCCATAAAGGTGGACCAGGGGTCACTGTAGAATATGTTTGTACGATATGGGTATCAAATGAAAGGTGCTAGTGAGTATTTTAAAAGGGAGTGGGCCTTAGTTCCATAGGTGGACGCCTTTTGGAGATATCGCCATAAAGGTTGACCAGGGGTGTCTCTAGAATGCGTTTGTACGATATGAGTATCAAATGAAAGGTGTTAATGAGTATTGTAAAAGGAAGTGGGCCCTAGTTCTATAGGTGGACGCCTTTTCGAGATATCGCCATAAAGGTGGACCAGGGGTGACTCTGGAATGTGTTTGTACGATATGGGAATAAAATGAAAGGTGTTAATGAGTATTGTAAAAGGGAGTGGGCCCTAGTTCTATAGGTGGACGCCTTGTCGGGATATCGCCATAAAGGTGGACCAGGGGTGACTGTAGAATATGTTTGTACGATATGGGTATCAAATGAAAGGTGTTAATGAGTATTGTAAAAGGGAGTGGGCCCTAGTTCTATAGGTGGACGCCTTTTCGAGATATCGCCATAAGGTGGTCGAGGGGTGACTCTATAATGTGTTTGTACGATATGGGTATCAAATTAAAGTTATTGAAGGTTTTGAAAGGGAGTGGCCCTTAGTTGTATATGTGAAGGCGTCAATAAACTAATCCAATCAACATGTTTCATCCCTGTTTTCGTATTTGGCATAGAATTATGACATTTTTTTCATTTTTTGAAATTTTCGATATCGAAAAAGTGGGCGTGGTCATAGTCGGATTTCGCCCACTTTTAAGACCAAGATAAAGTGAGTTCAGATAAGTACGTGAACTAAGTTTAGAAAAGATATATCGATTTTTGCTCAAGTTATCGTGTTAGCGGCCGAGCGGAAGATCAGACGGTCGACTGTGTATAAAAACTGGGCGTGGCTTCAACCGATTTCACGCATTTTTACAGAAAACTGTTATCGTCATGGAAGCTTTGTCCTTACCAAATTTCATAAAGATTGGTAAATTATTGTTCGACTTATGGCATTAAAAGTATTCTAGATAAATTAAATGAAAAAGGGCGGAGACACGCCCATTTTGAAATTTTCTTTTATTATTGTTTTTTTATTGCACTATATCATTACTGGAGTTGAATGTTGACATAATTTACTTATATACTGTAAAGATTTTACATTTTTCTTAAAATTTGTCTTTTAAAAAATTTTTTTTTAAAAAGTGGTCGTGTTCTTCATCCGATTGGGGTAATTTTTTTAAGGATATATATGGTGATAGAAGTAATGTTACTGCCAAATTTCATTATGATATCTTCAACAACAGCCAAATTACAGCTTGCAAACTTTGAAATTAAATAAATAAAAAAAAATTGAAATTACCTTCTTTTAAAAGTGGGCGTTGCCACGCCCATTGTCCAAAATTTTACTAATTTTCGATTCTGCGTCATAAGTTCAACCCACCTACCAAGTTTCATCGGTTTATCCCACTTTGGTAATGAATTATCACACTTTTTCGATTTTTCGAAATTTTCGATATCGAAAAAGTGGGCGTGATTATAGTCCGATATCGTTCATTTTAAATAGCGATCTGAGATGAGCGCCCAGGAACCTACATACCAAATTTCATCAAGATATCTCAAAATTTACTCAAGTTATCGTGTTAACTGACAGGCGGACGGAAGGACATGGCTCAATCAAATTTTTTTCGATACTGATGATTTTGATATATACAAGTCTATATCTATCTCGATTCCTTTATACCTGTACAACCAACCGTTATCCAATCAAAGTTAATATACTCTGTGAGCTCTGCTCAACTGAGTATAAATATATACGTACATACGTCTGCATATAGGCACAACTGTTTTCTAGGCAAATCATTTGCAAAAGTATGGCTGTAGTCAGTCAATCATCCTAGCGTGTCGCACTCTCCCTAAAACTAACAAATACACATTGTCATATATAAATTTAGTTGACAGTCAATTTCTTTTCGATTCCGCAATATCATTTGAATTGACTTAGTCACTTTTCATGACAGTATGTTTGTTGGTGACCCAGCAGGAAAGTTAAATTTTAAAACGACCTTTACTTTTACAAAATGATTCAACAGACGAACGGAAAGAATAGTGCAAAGATAGATAAATAAATGTAAGCTATGATTACGTTATATGTAGATGACTAGAAGAAAAAACGAACTCACACTTGTTCTGAAAGACGATGGGTGATAGGACGAATATATAGACTAATGGTGAGGTAGGCTAAGTCACGTTAAGACTGTTAGGCGGTCGAAAGCAAATAATCTTTTTATACGCAGTTGAAGCTTTACAGCCAGTAATTGTAAGGCAAAATTAAAATATTCCTTTACCCTACTACGCGTTTCGGTGCTTCAGCATCTTCCTCAGGGAGTCTAGTCGTTATATAAAAAGAAATTAACTGGCTAACAAATTTCTTTTTAAATAAATATTAGATTCGCTAAACAAAATGCGAAAGCATGGGAGCGCGTGGGAGCGAAAAGAAAAATTTAAATTTTGTCTTCTTATATCCGGCCGAAAAGCTCTAGCTCAGTATAAAGAAACTGACATTTTGGCCAAAATAAAAAGCTAATAGATTCAAATGTCACCACCAAATTGACTGTTTCTTGATATTTATCGAAAATCTTGCACATCAATTTTATGTATTGTTACGAATTTTGGGAAATTCTGCTTATTTGAAAACTGCTAACGTTCGAATCGCTAAACTGTTGAATAAATCACTCCAATATTCAGTATTGCAAACTGGTCTTTATTTAGATTACTTTGGGAGTAGTACTTCACAATTATACTTTACAACCAATAGCGTGTTTAAATCAAAGCTGATTAGTTATTGCTCAGCTTGCGCTGCTTTTATACTCTCGGTTTCCTCGTTCACCCATTTCTCCTAAGGTCTAGTAATTTCGCGAACAGTTGTATCTCATGCGTGGTTAGTTACCAACTACACACATGCAGATCTGTAGTCCACGCTTCTACCATAGCCATATGCGTGTGTATGTGTGAGTAACTACTTCGGCTGATGACTACATATTTGTGTGTGTGAGATATCTCTTCGTTGCCTTCTACATAAGAGTGACTGCATTATGTTGTTGTGCATTTATTTGGTACAGCTTAGTGCTGCTAACATTCGTCACAGTATATTACACATCTTATACAGCCGAATATTTTGATATTACGAATGGGATAAGATTATTGCTCAGCTCCATTCATGAAAGGTATGAAGTCGAACACACACCCGTCCTTACTTGTTCTTGAGTGTATTCGTGTTGAGCTTGCACTTTGTCAGTACGGATTAGAACCAAATTTGTGCAAAAATAGAATCGAGTACGTCGTAGTAGGAAACCTTATCACAAAAGACGGTATTTGCCAGGATTCATATTCGATCGAGAACAAGTTTTACAGCAGGGCAGCCTATTCTTCTTACAGCAATCCCTTTTGGTGGAAATTCGACTTAATACATTTTTTCCGCTGGGTTTCATCCCACCCATACATCTTTGTACATATTTATATTCCAGCATGCATAGCAGTACTTACACCACCTCTCAAGTGGGGTATGTGTCAGGTGGAGTGAAGTATCTAATGTTGACGAGTGCGCTCAAAAAGGCAGAATGTCGATGGGTGGCTTAACAAACCAGTTGGTGTCGGCCAGACAACCGGCACTCAATCAAATTTAAGAAATTGAAATAAATTGAGTGTTGTCTGTGATGTCGCATGTTATTGAGTCCCCATTGGGTTGGGTGACACAAATCTTTTGGGGTTACGTTTCTAAATGTATTTATTGGTGTTACAATCTTGAAATTTTCATATTGGAAATGGGCCAATGAATTGGGGTAAAATTTGCTATTCATTTTGATTGTTGGAATTCAAATGATGTTGTAATTTGTGCTGTGCAAAATTGAAGAATAATTTATGTGAAGAGAAATGTCAACCTTTTCATTTTCTGCAAATTTTGCGATACAATTTGGAGTCACGAGATATTGGCTAAAGTCAATTCTTTAAAATTCATGCTAGTTTTATCGGTATTTTGGAGGGCGGAAGACTTTTGATGTGGAATAAGCTTTTATGATAAATCAATTTTTCGTTTAGTTACTTGTCTCAGCAATTTGTTGGAAGTAGCCATCCTGTTGTTGTTGTTCTTGTAGCGTTAAGGACACTCCCCGAAGGCCTTGGGGAGTGTTATCGTTGTTGATGGTCCTTTGTCGTATGCAGATTCGGTATGTTCCAGCACCAAGCTCGACCATCTCGGGAACGACTCGGTATGACCACATACGACATTCTAGGCCATCCCGCCCCTCCCAACCCCTAGATCCATCTGGAGTTCGCGGTCGTCAGAGCCTCGGCTGTTAATGAAACAGGATTCGACACGGATAGGTGAGGTTGGCAATTGGGTTGGAGAAACTATATATTGCGCTGGCAACCCCTTTAAAGGGTTTCGCTACACAACCCCTTGAATCTATTTAGTATTTTAGTCGCCTCTTACGACAGGCATACCTACCGCGGGTATATTCTAACCTCCTAACCCGCTGGGGGTGTAGCCATCCTGATTTAGCTTACAGTTTTACAGTAAGTATAGTTTTATAACCATACTTAATCCTTAAAAATCTCTTCTCCAGGAAATGAAAACAAAAATGTCGTATAATATACCTCAGAGGAGATTTCCGGCCTTAATCTCTCCGGCCTAAACTCGAATTTATGATGTGTTTTCCAACAAATTAGCAAGGCCTTCTGATTTTATTTCAAATCCGAAAGGCACCTGCGAAGGCAGTTGATTTTTGCCTGGCTTTGTGACAGAAATACACTCCTTCCAAACCATTGCTAACAGGCGATGACTTTGAGAGAAACTTTTCCAAAGTATTTTTGGTCTAACTTGTTAAAGGGCTTGCACTTTCGATAAGGTAGGCCCTAACACTACCTCTGTCCCAACGCGGCGACCGTTCTTGTAGTTAATAGTAATTTAGCAACTTTCGTGAACGATGCCTAGTCTAATCCTAGTGAGCTCATAGATTTTTGCATACAGATTGAACGCGAGCAAATAGCCTGTTCTAAGTATAGCGCAAACTCTGTTTGTACAGGCCCGACCCATCCCATATTCACCCTCACTTTAGGGCTGCTCTTCACTTTACTGGTATGGACGGCTGGTTAACAAAAACCCTGCTGTATCTGATCAACAAATTCATATGGTGCTTGCGACGATAACATCTTATGGTGTCTGTTGGCCTTAAGTCACCTCGCAAACGACAGCAGATCCTCTATGTCTCTGCTCAATCTTCAGCTTATACGAGTGAAATGGATCCTATCTACTACCAACTGTCTTGAATATTCATAATGGTTAAGAAGTTTGGTGGTTCAACCAAGGCAAATCCCCAGTCAGGAATCTTAACAAAGATATAAGGCGACGGGCACTAACCCAGTGTAGCCAAAAAGTAAATTTCTACGCTAGTAGCATTTTCTAACCCAACGAAACACAACACAAAGGTATTTATTAGTTTTTGGAATGTTAAGAGCGGCTTACCCTGATAATTTCAGTCCAAAATTCATTCTGCGACCTTGCCGAACTAACTAAGCTTCGAGATACAGGCGGTCACGCTTTAAATATTCAGATCAGCCACGGACATAACAAAAGTCTCTTAAATAAGACCTATGGAATGCTTTAGTTACCATTGTGCCGGGAGGAAAAGGCATTTCTAACAGAGCTGCCAGTGGGTGGTATTTAAATTTGTTTGGAATATCGAAACTCTATCTTCTTTGAGCCAGAGTAATGCGTAACTCCCAGCGTTCTGCTTCTACGATGCCTGGAAATGCTGTTCTAATAGCGGGGTTCATAAGGCTTAACGCTTGGATTGAACGGATGATACATGGGCCACGATTTCATCATAGTCCTTACGGAGGAGGTCATCTTATTCGCCTCTGGAGCACAACCGCGTCTGCCGGGATGCTTGGTTTGGAATGAGCCCGTTGATAGGCATGAGATCCTTGATATGTAGACATTAAACAGAAGAGCAAACCAAGCGGGTGTCACATTCCTCTTAATTCTCCTTGACTTAGATTCTTCATTTCTAAATTGTACAAATACCTGTCTGCCATTTCTTTAGATATGGGGGATGAGAAGAACACCTCGTTTTCTTGAAGTACGGTACCGTTGCTGACAATTTCAAGCATTTTTACAGGTCGAACGCCAGGAACGATCCCCTGTGACGTGGTTTTTTAATAAGTCCGCAGTTCTTCTGGTTCGCTACCAACCACTGGCGGTCTGTTCGTCAATTCTTGTCTGATGAATGTTCAGTTATCTGCAGTGACACAACTTCACGTCGGCAACAATAACTGATTCCCATCAATCTATCCCACATTATATACCCGCAGCTTTAGTAGAACCATGATGTCTGGCTTTCACTTGACTGATCGTAATAAATGGTTAGATGACGCTGCAACGAGGGCTACATATGTGCCTCTAAAGAAGGCGATAGTAAAGTCGTTCTCTAGATAGAAGAATGCAAGGTTGAGGTTTTGGGCGGGCCTCTCTCAACCTAAGTTTCCTAAAGCATGTTTCGGTCACATACAAAACCAACGTAGCTGCTGGGTTCTGATCTTACCTTATTTTTATACTCAACTGAGTACAGCTCACAGAGTATATTAATTTTGTTCGCATAACGGTACCCCGTAACGGCATAAACTAATCGATATAGATATATACTTCTATATATCAAAATGATCTATGCGGAAAAAGAAATTCATTTAGCCATGTCCGTCCGTCCATCCGTCTGTTCGTGAACATGATAACTTGAGTAAATTTTAAGGTATCTTAATGAAGTTTGGTATGCAAGTTCCTGGGCACTCATCTCCGATCGCTATTTAAAATTTAACCACGCCCACTTTTTCGATATCGAAAATTTCGAAAAACCGAATAATTCATTACCAAAGACGGATAAAGCGATGAAACTTGGTAGGTGGGTTGACCTTATGCCGCAGAATAGAAAATTAGTAAAATTTTGGACAATGGGCGTGGCACCGCCCACTTTTAAAGAAGGTAATTTAAAAGTTTTGCAAGGTGTGATTTGGCAGCTGAGTATGTAATGTTCGGTTACACCCGAACTTAGTCTTGCTTACTTATTTATTCATGCAGTATTTAGTATTTCAATGAGAGCAATTCAAAAATCTTAAATTCTCATCAATTTTCCAATTCACTATACAGGTGCTTGCCTACTTCAGGACCAACAAGCAACCAGCATTGGACGATTCAACTCACAACTACGCTTTAATCATTCTGGCTCGCCATATTTGCTATACACCGATGGAGCACCATGTGATGGCCAAACCAAATGGTCGACAAAAATTGAGTTTGTCTGTGCCAACAATGCCACAAAAGACAATGGGACTATGGATAACAAAAGCAACAACAGTAATGCCGGCAGCATTGCATTTGGTCCGAATATAATTGAAAATAAAGATTGCCAACTACTAATTCATTTTCAAACGCCATTGGCCTGTCAAGAGCAGATTACCTGCAAAGTCAAAGTCTATGTTGAACATTCGGAAGATGGGACAGGTGAGGAGATCGTCGATTTGACGCCATTGATTAGTGCAAACGACAACTATGAGGCCAAAATTAATACCTCATCCATAACGGAACAACAATTGCCCAAATCCACTAAGGTGAGAGAGAATTGTATGTGTAGTTTTATAGAATTTATGAGTATATAAATGTATAGGTGTCGGTACAGTGATGTGCAATACAATGGCAACACTGAACATTTTCTATTACTACAAGAGTGTCCCGTTCAACCTAAAAATGTGCCCGTGTACTTTAAGGTGTTTCGTTCTCCAATCTCCAAAGCGCACGACCTTTGGATGATTTGCAGATAAGAGTTATATCGGGCTGTATTTGAAAAGAGTATTTCTGATACCGGGCCAACTCGAGAATTACCGACGGCCTTACAACATCAAAGGGCGCTGATGTGGCGGACGGTTCTTCTAATATATATAAGGCTGTTGACACCGCCTTGTCTAGCCGGCGGTCGTATGACCAAGCGGGTAAACCGTGTCGTTATGTCAACAACAGAGAACACGGATGAAGAAGTTGGCGATAAGAAGTGGTTAAGAAAAAGAATAAGAAGGTAACGCTACGACTTCCGTTGCCCCTTGACGTTGAATGACGTGGCTAAGCAGTTTCTGAGTATGGTGCTTGTTGAAAGTAGCAGTCCGTTTGGACATATGTCTACCAAAAGGGCGCGATCTGTACAAATGGAGCTTCTCGACTTCATGACCCATGCAATATATCGACCTTGAAGTGGGTAGATGGAGCTGTTCCTAGCATCCAAAAGCAAGCCATGGTTTGAGGTAGGAAACATAGAACAGATCCCCAGGATACCGAGGGCCGAGGTATGAATCTCATGTGTAGTTACATCCGAAGGATAAGCCGCTCTTTCTGCAAGGTCAGACGCAGAAAGAAACCTCGAGGGCCTTAATTTAGGGGGTAGGAGGAGAACGCAGAGGTACTGATGATGATGTTGGAGGTAGACCACTGATTATGATGCTGCTGGTCCTAAAAATAAAATTACAACACAGTAAATTGGAGGAGAGAATAGAACGGTAAAATGTTCAATAGGCGAGTGGACGAAGAAGGGCGCAGGGGATACCTCCTCATAGGCTAGGACGCGAATGCGTTTCACAGCATGAAGGAAATTCGTGTCTACGAGCGAAATAGATTAGGGACTAATAAAGAAAAATTATGATAGAGAATGGACATGTAGCAGTGAAT
>JARSSU010047346.1:0-18510 GCA_029619165.1 Eurosta solidaginis
AACTCCTATTGGAGCATAGGGCCTCGACCACCGACTTAAATCTTATTCTGTTAGGTGCAGTTCTTGTGATGTCCATTCCACGTATATCCTGCGTCTTCGAGTTCTTTATCCACAGTTCTGCGCCAAGTTTTCGCAGGTGCACCAGGTCGTCGCTTCCTTGTGGATTCCATCGCAATGCTTGTCTGGCTATATTTACTGGAGGTCTTCTGAGAGTGTGACCAATCCACGACCATTACGCTTGGTTATTTCTGTGGGTAGCCTTAGGTTGATTTGTTCTAGACCATAAGTCGTCATTTGAAATTCTTTCCAGCCATCGAATTTTCAGGATTCGGCGCAGACATTTATAATAAAAACTTGTAGACGTTTCTGAATTGAAGTTGAGCTTTTCCACGTCTCGCAAGCATAAAACAGTACTGATTTAACATTCGAATTAAACAGTCGAAGCTTCGTTTTTAAAGATATTTGGCTGGACCTCCACACGTTTGCCAGTTGCCCAAAAACCATTCTTGCTTTGTTTATGCGAGACTGAACGTCCTCATCTGCACCGCTCTTATTTGAGACAATACTACCAGATAAACAACGGACTCTACACCTTCGATTTCATTTTCGTCAACCGTAAGCGTCAATGGCCTTGATGAAATACTATAGCCGCATCTTATGACTTTGGTTTTCGCTGTATTGATGCTTAGTCCGGCCTCCTTTGCATGTGTGTTGACAGCTTCTAAATTGTGTTGAAGGTCAGTACTTCTGTGGCTTAGCAGACAGACATCGTCTGCATATTCTAAATCCCCTAGCTGAGTGAAAGGCGTCCACTGTACACCGTGTCCACCATTTTCTGCGTTCCTCATAATCTCGTCTAATGCCAAGATAAACAAGAGCGGCGAGAGTATGCATCCCTGTCGCACCCCGCTTTTAATTTCGAAGGGTTCTGAGAGGCGCCCATCGTGACTGACCCGGCACTTAAATTCGGCATACATTGCCTTTATAATGTTGATTATTTTATTGGGCATCCCTCGTTTTCGTAGTATTTCCCAAATATATTTCCTGTCGAGACTATCAAAAGCCTTTTTAAAGTCGATAAAAAGTAAATAAGCTGATGTTCTGTATTCACAGCATGTTCAACAATGATTCGGACGGTATTTATTAGATCAACACAGGATCGGTTTTGTCTAAAGCCAACTGATTTTCTCTTAGAGTTCCATACACCGCCTCTTGAATTCGGGACAGTAAGATCGTGGAGAACACTTTGCTAGGAATCGAGAGTAAGGTGATACCTCTGTAGTTGTTACAATCAGAGGTATCTCCCTTTTTTGCGACTTTTACAAGTATGCCTTCATTCCACTGACGAGGGTAGGATTCTCTTCCCATACCTGACGGAAGATTGGAAGTAAGGTTTCAGCTGCGGTATCTGGATCTGCTATGAGGTATTCAGCATATATGTCATCAGTTCCTGGGGCCTTGCCCTTTTTAAGGACTTGATTGCTGAAATTATTTCATTTTTCGTAGGGGGCGCGCTGTTTACCCCCATTGAAGTGGGGTTGGCTGTTTGTAGTTTGCAGCAATAGTGTTGGAATTTAAGGTCGCTTCACCTACAGGATTATTTAATACTTTCTGTGAAGTGTTCCACCCATACACTCATTTGTTGTTCGCTTTCAGTAATAAGATTTCCGTTTAAGTCTTTTACTGGTTTTTGACCACTCCTGTATTTTCCGGTGAGTTCCCTACTAATCTCATATAGTTCCCTCATATTATTTAATCTGGCTGCCGTTTCAGCTCGACTTGCTAATGTGTCAGCCCATTCCCTCTTGTCTTTTCTAGCAGACTTCTTAATTTGCTTGCATTTTTCTCTATACCTTGCGGATAAACTGCCTTGCTTCCTCCGTGGCATTGTTGTTCGTCCGTCTGAGAAGCGATTCTTTAATTTTTCCGCCGCTGTTCAATAAGTGTCCACGTATTATTTGTTAGCCATACTTTCTTTGCTTTGTTTTTGTGTCCAAGGATACTGCTACCAAGTTCTTGGTAGATATTATTAACGGAGTCTAGCCTGTCACCTGTACTATCACTCATGTTTACCTGTTCAACACGTTCGCGTACTGCGGCATTAAAGGCATTTTGATATTCTTCATGCTTTAGTTTCTCAATATCAATTTCTTGCTAATTTTGGAAGGTTTTTCTGTACTGCGGCTACCTTAAATCTGAACTACCAGCTACAAGGTAGTGATCGCTACCAATATCTGCTCCTCTTTTAACGCGCACATCTAGCAAGGATGACCTCCATCTGCTGTTTATTAGTACGTGATCAATTTGGTTATTAGTGCGTTGATCCGGAGACGTCCATGTTGTTTTGTGGACTAATTTATGTGGGAAATAAGCTTCCACCGATCACCAGACCGTTTTCACAACAAAATTCTATAAGCCTACTACCATTGTCATTCCGGGTACCAGGGCTGTGTTTACCCCATGTATATATCTAGACCATCATTGTCAGATCCAACTTTAGCATTAAAGTCGCCCAGAATAACACATATGTCCCTTGATTAACGTGTGAATTTACGCAGCTGTTGAGCGTATCGAAAAATTCGTTTTTGATTTCGTCATTTTGGCTTTCTGTTGGTCCATAAACATTGATGATGACTAGTTTCCTTGCTCTAGTGCGGAGTTTAAGTATAATAATTCTGGGGCTTATCGGCACCCATTCAATAATACTTTTCGCTATTGTACTTGTTATTAAAAAACCTACGCCGCTGGTGTGGACTCTCTCCTTCATTTCGGCCCGAGTATAGAACGTTGTTCCTTGGTCATTTATTCGGCCATATACCTGTCCATCTGCACTCTTGTATGGCTAATATGTCTATTTTGTATCGGTGCATTTCCCTCCGTAGCTGTTCAAGCTTACCACTCTCATAGAGAGTTCGTACATTCCATGTACATATTTGTATTTTATGCTTCATGCCGATTCTGTGATGTTTGTTACTTTCAGGAATATGATCTTGGTCGGTCGTTTCAGTTTCATTCATCCTAATATTAAAGCGTGAATTTGGCACCTCCACATCCGATGTGCCAGCTGCCGAAGCAGAGGGATTGTGTCGCAAATGCTGGTTACCCCGTGGAGAATAGTTTCCGTTATCGTTTTGATCCATGCTAGAATATTATTTAAATTTCAATCAGCGAGTGATGAGTTCACAGATTGCTCGAAGCAGGCCGCTCCTTACATGGAGAACAGACGCCCACCTGCCGGCTACTCGGCTCCCAAAGAGGCGACAGGATTTGTACTTTGGTTTATTAACGAAGTGTCCTTCTTCGGCCTGTGTGGTCCGCGGGAGATATTTGATTTCTCTCCTACCACCCATATCTGGGAGGCATTCCCCTATCCGCACCTGGGGACGCGCCTCTAGGGATTTCAGGCTCCCCCAAAGGGATCCTGTACTATAGCACTCATCAACAGCTTTTATTTGATATCCCATATTGTATAAACACGTTCTAGGGGTACCCGGATCCACGTTTTGGGCTATATCTCGAAAACCCTAGCCTCCCAGTTGTATGAAAATTATCGTGTACTATAGCACTCATCAACAGCTTTCATTTGATATCCATATTGTATAAACACATTCTAGGGGTACCGGGTCCATGTTTTGGGCTATTATATCTCGAGACCCTAGCCTCCCAGTTGTATGAAAATTATCCTGTACTATAGCACTCATCAACAGCTTTCATTTGTTATCCATATTGTATAAACACATTCCAGGGGTACCCGGGTCCACGTTTTGGCCTATATCTCGAGACCCTAGTCACCCAGGGGTATGAAGATTATCCTGTACTATAGTACTCATCAACAGTTTTCATTTGATATCCATATTGTATAAACACATTCTAGGGGTACCCGGGTCGACGTTTTGGGCCTATATCTCGAGACCCTAGTCACCCAGGGGTATGAAAATTATCCTGTACTATAGCACTCATCAACAGCTTTTATTTGATATCCATATTGTATAAACACGTTCTAGGGGTACCCGGGTCCACGTTTTGGGCTATATCTCGAGACCCTAGCCTCCCAGTTGTATGAAAATTATCCTGTACTATAGCACTCATCAACAGCTTTCATTTGATATCCATATTGTATAAACACATTCTAGGGGTACCCGGGTCCACGTTTTGGGCTGTATCTCGAGACCCCAGCCTCCCAGTTGTATGAAAATTATCCTGTACTATAGCACTCATTAACAGCTTTCATTTGATATCCATATTGTATAAACACATTCGAGGGGTACCCGGGTCTACGTTTTTGGGCTATATCTCGAGACCCTAGCCTACCCAATATGCTCACAAATTTCATGAGAATCGGTTTAGCCGTTTCGGAGGAGTTAAGCCTCTAACACCGTGACAGAAGAATTTTATACACTAGATTGTTTGTTTTAAGTCAAATAAGGTTTTAGACAAAAAATATATGATGTGGAATGGTTTATTAAATATTTAGTTCAAATAAGTCGCTTGGACACGAATTTTTGGGTTACACATAAACAAAGCAAACCGTGTTAAAAGCTTTTTTGTGCTACTTGCTCTTATCTCACGTTTATTCTTTAAATAGCTTCAACCAGGTGATCAAATTCTAGCTGTTAACGGAGAAGATGTCAAAGAGGCTCCACGGGATCATGTTATTCAGTTAGTACGTGCTTGTGAGTCTCAAGTAACATTAATGGTGTGTCAACCGTCGCATACTATCGCTCCTGGTCGTAAATCGACACTTCTCTCAGCAGGGAAGCGTGCGAAATTGCGAACACGTCCAAACCGGGTACGATTTGCAGAGAGTGTATGCGTTAATGGATCTCCATTGTTTCCAGTGAGTTGGCTTTTATATATTCAACATGTTTATATTTAAATACTAAATTAAATACAAGAAAAAGATAATACAGATATTATTATATTCCCCAGGCATCAGCGTTTTCTTTAGGCGATATTTGTGTGCCGCCGATGGCAAATGTATTGAAAGTTTTCCTAGAAAATGGTCAAACGAAGTCGTTCAAGTATGATGCCACAACCACTGTGCAGGTATTTTATTTTTAATGCTGTTAGTGTCTATAAAGAGTTCGGCTGGACGCACATGAGGCCCAGCGCCATAGACGCGTACAAGACGCACGAAGCTACTCTCAAACCTTGCTACAAAAGCAAACAGCTGTTGACAAATAAAAAAACTTAAGTATTTAAGCTTCATTCGCATTGTGCAAACTGTGAAAGGCAACTTTACACCATCGCCGATTAATAAAAAGATGATAAAAAAATTTTAAGGACTACCTTTATATAAACGGACCAAAAAATAGAAGCCAATTTTTCCTTTAATACAGACATAGTCTTTTTGAATTTTGACTAAAAAACTTTAACAATAGCTCTTGTAAAAGAATTTTGGGATTTAAAACTATAAAGGTGGAGCGCAATCTATCAATTTAAGGCAAACCATGTACTTGGGATTAACTAATTGATTATTTAAAATTTAAACACGCACTCTACCTTTATAATTTTAAATCCCAAAATTATTTTACAAGAGCTGTTGTTAAAGTTTTTAGTCAAAATTCAACAAGACTATGTATCAAAGGAGAAATTGGCTTCTATTTTTTGGTCCATTTATATAAATGTAGTCCTTAAATTTTTTTATCATCTTTATACTCAGTTAAGCAGAGCTCACAGAGTATATTAACTTTGATTGGATAACGGTTGGTTGACAGGTATAAAGGAATCGAGATAGATATAGACTTCCATATATCAAAATCATCAGGATCGAAAAAAAATTTGATTGAGCCATGTCCGTCCGTCCGTCCGTTAACACGATAACTTGATTAAATTTTGAGGTATCTTGATGAAATTTGGTATGTAGGTTCCTGAGCACTCATCTCAGATCGCTATTTAAAATGAACGATATCGGACTATAACCACGCCCACTTTTTCGAAAAACCGAAAAAGTGCGATAATTCATTACCAGACGGATAAAGCGATGAAACTTGGTAGATGTTTAAGCCACATAAACTATGACTTTTCTTTCGTTTGTTTCATTAGCCATTGAGTGTGCTTGTAATTCTCAACTTGTTAGTGAAATATTCTAAAGATATACAGACCAATTCTAAATATTCTCGCGGAATTTTGTTCTCGCGGATTTTTTTATTCCCGCGGAAAAATTCCTCCAATTCTTTTCTCCTAGGGAGAAGAATAATTGGGGAATAGGAATTTCGAATTTTCGAAGTCAGCTGTTTGTTAATTGAAATTTCGTTGCATATTTATTTTGTTTAAAAAATTGAAAAGTTTAATTATTGTTGCAAATTTGTTGGAAATTAAGAAATAAAATATAAACATTGCACAGTATTTATTGCATTTCATGTGGTATTCACTGAAATGAGTAATGAATTGGTGCCACAGCAACATCAACAGCGGAACATAAGAAGAAGACGGCCGCATAACACAAATCTGCCGGAGTTGCCTGCTTTCATTCAGCAAAGCAATTTTCTGGCGGCCAAGTTGACTTGATTCGTCCTCCATCATATGCCAAAATCTATTTAAGACTTATTAAAAAATCCTTGCGCAATTTCTGGATGGCTGCATCAAATATACAAAGAGCTCTTCCGTTGCTTATGATATACTTTTCGACTTAAAATAATGAATATAGTGGTTGTTGTTGTTGTTGTATTAACAGTGGAAATATTGTGGTAGAATGTAAATACATATTTTAGCACAAATTTGTACAAATAAGTGTTCTTTCTTAAAATAACCAATTTCCTTTAACTATTTTGATGCATTCCCTTTAATTTAACAAGTGAAAAAACTCCTATGAAATGGCAGAGAAATCTCCCTCACATTCATAATACCTACTTTTCTCCCATAACCGGTTTCCGTTTTTTCGAACATTGTTCAGAATAGGAGGAAAGGGAGAAGTGGAAAAACTCACAAGGAATTTTTATTTAGAATACGAGGAATGGGAGAAGGGAGAAAACTCGCACGGAATTTTCGTTTAGAATTGGGCTGATAGTTTTAGTTTTTAATTTAAAATTGAGGTTCTTCGAGTAGAAGATGGGGTGCCAATACCTCAGAGCCCAGTGCTCGCCTCCATATCACATTTTCTAAGGGTTCTTCAAATAGAAGATGAGGTGGCTCATTAGAGCGAAACCTCAGAGCCCCCAGTGCTCGCCCCCAATGAATAAATACAAGAGGTTCTTCGAGTAGAAGATGGGGTGCCAATACCTCAGAGCCCAGTGCTCGCCTCCATATCACATTTTTTAAGGGTTCTTCAAATAGAAGATGAGGTGGCTCATTATAGCGAAACCTCAGAGCCCCCAGTGCTCGCCCCCAATGAATAAATACAAGAGGTTCTTCAAATAGAATATGAGGTGGCTCATTAGAGCGAAACCTCAGAGCCCCAGTGCTCGCCTCCATATCACATTTTTTAAGCGTTCTTCAAATAGAAGATGAGGTGTCTCATTAGAGCGAAACCTCAGAGCCCCCAGTGCTCGCCCCAATGAATAAATACAAGAGGTTCTTGAAATAGAAGATGAGGTGGCTCATTAGAGCGAAACCTCAGAGCCCCCAGTGCTCGCCCCCAATGAATAAATACAAGGGGTTTTTCAAAGCAAAACAAGGTGGCTCATCCCGCAGCCAATACCTTGGAGCCCCCAGTGCTCGCCCCCAATGAATAAATACAAGGTGTAACAGGTACATAGTGACCTCTCTAAATAAATTCAAAAATAACAAACAAATACATTAAAATAAAGATATCATAAATAAGGGGTACCGATGCTTTGCATCGTCCCGTATTTTAAATACACCATAAACAAAGTAAAATAACATACAGTCCATTAAAATAGTAATTTATAAAATAAAAAAGATAATAAATTTAAAAAATGCTTGCTTGCAGTGGGCTTTGAACCCGCAACCCCAAACGTGTGAGTCGGGTACGTCATCCACTGTGCCACGACTCATACGCCTACAAGCACATCAAATTACTCCCTTATAACTCATATTAAACTGCTCGCCCTCAACTGCCCCACGCTTAGCTATGGTCCTTCGAGCCGGATGACCGGCTCCTATGGAATTACAACTAGACGACTAAGCCGTCTAGGGGGGAGCATGTTTAAGCGACTTAAACTATGACTTTTTTCTTTCGTTTGTTTCATTAGCCATTGAGTGTGCTTGTAATTCTCAACTTGTTAGTGAAATATTCTAAAGATATAGTTTTAGTTTTTAATTTAAAATTGAGGTTCTTCGAGTAGAAGATGGGGTGCCAATACCTCAGAGCCCAGTGCTCGCCTCCATATCACATTTTTTAAGGGTTCTTCAAATAGAAGATGAGGTGGCTCATTAGAGCGAAACCTCAGAGCCCCCAGTGCTCGCCCCCAATGAATAAATACAAGAGGTTCTTCGAGTAGAAGATGGGGTGCCAATACCTCAGAGCCCAGTGCTCGCCTCCATATCACATTTTTAAGGGTTCTTCAAATAGAAGATGAGGTGGCTCATTAGAGCGAAACCTCAGAGCCCCCAGTGCTCGCCCCCAATGAATAAATACAAGAGGTTCTTCAAATAGAAGATGAGGTGGCTCATTAGAGCGAAACCTCAGAGCCCCCAGTGCTCGCCTCCATATCACATTTTTTAAGGGTTCTTCAAATAGAAGATGAGGTGGCTCATTAGAGCGAAACCTCAGAGCCCCCAGTGCTCGCCCCCAATGAATAAATACAAGAGGTTCTCATAGAAGATGGGGCGACGAAACTCAGAGCCCCCAGTGCTCGCCCAATGTTTAAGGGTCTTCAAAAAGATGAGGTGGCTCATTAGAGCGAAACCTCAGAGCCCCCAGTGCTCGCCCCCAATGAATAAATACAAGAGGTTCTTCAAATAGAAGATGAGGTGGCTCATTAGAGCGAAACCTCAGAGCCCCAGTGCTCGCCCCCAATGAATAAATACAAGGGGTTTTTCAAAGCAAAACAAGGTGGCTCATCCCGCAGCCAATACCTTGGAGCCCCCAGTGCTCGCCCCCAATGAATAAATACAAGGTGTAAACAGGTACATAGTGACCTCTCTCTAAATAAATTCAAAAATAACAAACAAATACATTAAAATAAAGATATCATAAATAAGGTGTACCGATGCTTTGCATCGTCCGTATTTTAAATACACCATAAACAAAGTAAAATAACATACAGTCCATTAAAATAGTAATTTATAAAATAAAAAAGATAATAATTTAAAAAAATGCTTGCTTGCAGTGGGCTTTGAACCCGCAACCCCAAACGTGTGAGTCGGGTACGTCATCCACTGTGCCACGACTCATACGCCTACAAGCGACATCAAATTACTCCCTTATAACTCATATTAAACTGCTCGCCCTCAACTGCCCCACGCTTAGCTAGTAGATGAGTGAACTTATGACGCAGAATAGAAAATTAGTAAAATTTTGGACAATGGGCGTGCACCGCCCACTTTTAAAGAAGTTAATTTAAAACTTTGTAAGCTGTAATTTGGCAGTCGTGTAAGATATCATGATGAAACTTGGCAGGAACGTTACTCTATTACTATATGTATGCTAATAAAATAAGCAAAATCGAAGAGACGACCACGACCCACTTTTAAAAAAATTTTTTTTAAGTTAAATTTTAACAAAAATTTATATACTTTACAGTATATAAGTAAATTATGTCAACATTCAACTCCAGTAATGATATGGTGCAACAAAATACAAAAATAAAAGAAAATTTCAAAATGGGCGTGGCTCCGCGCTTTTTCATTTAATTTTTTAGGATACTTTTAATGCCTTAAATCTAACAAAAATTTACCAATCTTTGTGAAATTTGGTAGGGGCTTAGATTCTAGGACGTTGACTCTTTTCTGTCAAAAAGTTATGAAACTTGGCAGGAACGTTACTCCTATTACTATATGTATGCTTAATAAAAATAAGGAAATCGAAGAGCGACCACGCCCACTTTTAAAAAATTTTTTTTTAAGTTAAATTTTAACAAAAAATTTAATATCTTTACAGTATATAAGTAAATTATGTCAACATTCAACTCCAGTAATGATATGGTGCAACAAAATACAAAAATAAAAGAAAATTTCAAAATGGGCGTGGCTCCGCGCTTTTTCATTTAATTTTTTAGGATACTTTTAATGCCTTAAATCTAACAAAAATTTACCAATCTTTGTGAAATTTGGTAGGGGCTTAGATTCTAGGACGTTGACTCTTTTCTGTCAAAAAGGGCGAAGCCACGCCCAGTTTTTATTCACAGTGGACCGTCTGTCCTTCCGCTCGGCCGTTAACACGATAACTTGAGCAAAAATGGATATATCTTTACTAAACTCAGTTCACGTACTTATCCGAACTCACTTTGAATTGGTATAAAAAATGGCCGATATCCCATTATGACCACGCATACTTTTTCGATATCGAAAATTACGAAAAATGAAAAAAATGCCATAATTCTATACCCAATACGAAAAAAGGGATGAAACATGGTAATTGGATTGGTTTATTGACGCAAAATATAACTTTAGAAAAAAACTTTGTAAAATGGGTGTGACACCTACCATATTAAGTAGAAGAAATGAAAAAGTTCTGCAGGGCGAAATAAAAAACCCTTGAAATCTTGGCAGGAATACTATCCGTGGTATTAAATATATAAATAAATTAGCGGTATCCAACAGATGATGTTCTGGGTCACCCTGGTCCAGATTTTGGTCGATATCTGGAAAACGCCTTCACATATACAACTACCACCACTCCCTTTTAAAAGCCTCATTAATACCTTTAATTTGATACCCATCTCGTACAAACACATTCTAGAGTCACCCCTGGTCCACCTTTATGGCGATATATCGAAAAGGCGTCCACCTATAGAACTAAGCCCCACGCCGTTTTAAAATACTCATTAGCACCTTTCATTTGATACCCATATCGTACAAACATATTCTAGAGTCCCCCTGGTCCACCTTTATGGCGATATCTCGAAAAGGCGACCACCTATAGAACGAAGGCCCACTCCCTTTTAAAATACTCATTAACACCTTTCGTTTGATACCCATATTATAGAAACGCATTCTAGAGTCACCCCTGGTCCACCTTTATGGCGATATCTCGAAAAGGCGACCACCTATACAACTACCACCACTCCCTTTTAAAACCCTCATTAATGCCTTTAGTTTGATACCCAATCGTACAAACGCATTCTAGAGTCACCCCTTGGCCACCTTTATAACGATATCTCGGAAAGGCGTCCACCTATAGAACTAAGACCCACTCCCTTTTAAAATACTCATTAACCCCTTTCATTTGATAACCATATCGTACAAACAAATTCTAGGGTCACCCCTAGTCCACCTTTATGGCGATATCTCGAAACGGCGTTCACCTATGAAACTAAGGATCACTCCCTTTTAAAATACTTATTAACACCTTTCATTCTAGAGTCAACACCTGATCCACCTTTATGGCGATATCCCTAAATGGCGTCCACCTATAGAACTATGGCCCACTCTTTAATGCCTTTTCATTTGATACACATGTCATACAAACACATTCCAGGGTTACCCTCGGTTCATTTTCCTACATGGTTATTTTCCCTTATGTTGTCACCATAGCTCTCAACTGAGTATGTAATGTTCGGTTACACCCGAACTTAACCTTCCTTACTTGTTTTATTTTCAATTTTTTAGTACTGCCTACAAAAAGGAAATTGCAACTTTGATTAGTAATTTAAGTAATTCCTAAGTGAAAATTCGTATCTTTATTGATTTGTTCTAATTAGCAATATTTAATAGAATTAGTGGAATTTTCGCTGACAACACTGGCGAAAACAACAGAATTTCACCTCGCATCATAACAAGAGAATTCACCTCGTTTGTCAGCTACTTAATTTGCATAGCTAAAAAATGGTGGTGTGAAAGTCGCGTACGCCTAGAATTATGCAAGGACGTGCATTGACTTGGCCCTTCAACGAGGTGGAATTCTACAATGCCTGCAACACTCAGGAGGCAAGCCATGAAGGTATGGCCTAATCTTCTAAATAGTTCGACTTGTGCGCTACGTAGCTCAAATTTTTTGAGCAAACATTGCATTGTCACCGAGTTTTAAACTATATTTCAGGTTTCAAGTCTCTAGATATCCAGGAAGTTAGTTAAAAATCGATTGCAAGATTCCCAATTTAAAACTAGTTTTCTCAATATCTCGATCCATGCGCCACCTAGCGGAATTTTTTGATAAAATATTGCATTGTCACCGGGTTCTGACCTCCGGCCAAGTTTCATGTCTCTAGCTCATCGAGAAGCTACTCGAAAATCGATCGCAAGATTCCCCCCGCTTTTAAGTTGCAGTTATCTTGACTAGCGCGCCACCTAGCGGAACTTTGTTTTCTATAAGTTGTATTGTCACCAGGCCTCTAACTAAGTGCCAAGTTTCTAGGTAACCGGGAAGTTAGTTAAAAATGGATTGAAATATTCCCAAATTAAAATTTGTTTTCTTACTATCCCGATCCACGTGCCACCTAGCGAATTTTTTTGATCAAATGTTGCATTGTCACAGGGTTCTGACCCACGGCCCAAGTTTCAATTCTCTAGCTCACCGGCAAGTTACTCAAAATCGATCGCAAGATTCCCCTTGTTTTTGAGGGATTTGTAGTTATCCAATTGGCACGCCACCTAGCGGAGCTTTGTTTTCTATAAGTTGTATTGTCACCAGGCCTCTAACTAAGTGCCAAGTTACAAGTTTCTAGGTAACCGGGAAGTTAGTTAAAAATGGATTGAAAGATTCCCAAATTAAAATAAATTTTCCTAATATCTCGATCCATGCGCCACCTAGCAGAAATTTTTGATAAAATATTGCATTGCCACCGGGTTCTGACTTACGGCTCAAGTTTCATATCTCTATCTCACCGGGAAGTTACTCAAAAATCGATTGCAAGATTCCCTCGCTTTTCAAGGATTTGTAGTTGACTCACTTAGCGCCCCACTTAGCGGAATTTTGTTTTCTGTAAGTTGTATTGTCACCGGATCTCGAAATATGTGCTAAGTCACAAGTCTCTAGGTAACGGGAAGTTTGTTAAAAATGGATTGAAAGATTCCCAAATTAAAATTAATTTTCCTAATATCTCGATCCATGCGCCGCCTAGCGGCATTTTTTTGATCAAATGTTGCATTGTAACCGGGCTCTGACCCACGCCCAAGTTCCAAGTCTCTATCTCACCGGCAAGTTACTCAAAAATCGATCGCAAAAATTCCCCTCGTTTTTTCAGGGATTTGTAGTTATATCAATTAGCATGCCACCTAGCGGAACTTTGCTTTCTTTAAATTGTATTGTCACCGGGTCTCGAACTATGTGCTAAGTTACAAGTCTCTAGGTAACCGGGAAGTTAGTTAAAAATGGATTGAAAGATTCCCAAATTAAAATTAATTTTCCTAAAGTCTCGATCCATGCGCCACCTAGCGGAATTTTATTGATAAAATATTGCATTGTCACCGGGTTCTGGCCCACGGCCCAAGTTTCAAGTCTCTAGCTCATCGGCAAGTTACTCAAAAATCGATCGCAAGATTCCCCTCGTTTTTCAAGGATTTGTAGTTATCTCAATTAGCACGCCACCCAACTATGTGCTAAGTTACAAGTCTCTAGGTAACCGGGAAGTTAGTTAAAAATGGATTGAAAGATTCCCAAATTAATTTTAATTTCCTAATATCTCGATCCATGCGCCACCTAGCGGAATTTTTTTGATAAAATATTGCATTGTCACGGGGTTCTGACTTACGGCTCAAGATTCATATCTCCATCTCACCGGGAAGTTACTCAAAAATCGATTGAAAGATTCCCCTCGCTTTTCAAGGATTTGTAGTTGTCTCACTTAGCGCGCCACCTAGCGGAATTTTGTTTTCTATAAATGTACTGTCAGCGGGTCTCGAACTATGTGCTAAGTTACAAGTTTAATAAAATATTGCATTGTCACCGGGTTCTGACTTACGGCTCAAGTTCATATCTCCAGCTCACCGCGAAGTTACGCAAAAATCGATTTCAAGATTCCCTGCGTTGTTTTCAGGGATTTTCGTTTATATCGATTCGTTTGCCACCTGGCGGCATTTTGTTTTCCACGAATCCTAGTGCCATCGACTCGCAAACTATGTGCTAAGTTTCAAGTCTCTGGATCACCGAGAAGTTAGTTAAAAGTCGATCGCAAAATTTCCATTTTAAAATAAATTTTCTGTATATCTCCATCCGAGCGCCACCTAGCGGATTTTTTTCACTTGCATTGTAATGTCTCAGATCTGAACTATGTTCTAGGTATCAAGTGTCTAGCTCAACGGGAGGTTACCGAAAAGGACTTTTCCGTGGGTCAAAAATTCGTATGGAAATGAAGGCGACTTAATATAAAGGTAAAAAAATCGATTGCAAGATTCCCAATTTAAAACTAGTTTTCTCAATACCTCGATCCATGCGCCACCTAGCGGAATTGTTTTCATAAAATATTGCATTGTCACCGGGTTCTGACTTACGCCCCAAGTTTCATGTCTCTAGCTCATCGGGAAGTTACTCGAAATCGATCTCAAGATTCCCCCCTTTTTAAAGGATTTTCACTTATCTTGACTAGCACGCCACCTAGCGGAACTTTGTTTTCTATAAGTTGTATTGTCACCAGGCCTCTAACTAAGTGCCAAGTTTCTAGGTAACCGGGAACTTAGTTAAAAATGGATTGACAATTCCCAAATTAAAATTTGTTTTCTTACTATCTCGAACCGCATGCCACCTAGCGAATTTTTTTTGATCAAGTGTTGCATTGTCACCGGGCTCTGACCCACGGCCCAAGTTTCAAGTCTCTAGCTCACCGGCAAGTTACTCAAAAATCGATCGCAAGATTTATAGTTATCTCAATTAGCACGCCACCTAGCGGAACTTTGTTTTCTAGAAATTGTATTGTCACCGAATCTCGAACAATGTGCTAAGTTACAAGTCTCTATGTAACCGGGAAGTTGGTTAAAAATGGAATGAAAGCTTCCCAAATTAAAATAAATTTCCCTAATATCTCGATCCATGCGCCACCTAGCGGATTTTTTTCACTTGCATTGTAATGTCTCAGATCTGAACTATGTTCTAGGTATCAAGTGTCTAGCTCAACGGGAGGTTACCGAAAAGGACTTTTCCGTGGGTCAAAAATTCGTATGGAAATGAAGGCGACTTAATATAAAGGTAAAAAAATCGATTGCAAGATTCCCAATTTAAAACTAGTTTTCTCAATACCTCGATCCATGCGCCACCTAGCGGAATTGTTTTCATAAAATATTCATTGTCACCGGGTTCTGACTTACGCCCCAAGTTTCATGTCTCTAGCTCATCGGGAAGTTACTCGAAAATCGACCGCAAGATTCCCCCCTTTTAAAGGATTTTCAGTTATCTTGACTAGCACGCCACCTAGCGGAACTTTGTTTTCTATAAGTTGTATTGTCACCAGGCCTCTAACTAAGTGCCAAGTTTCTAGGTAACCGGGAGAACTTAGTTAAAAAGGGATTGACAATTCCCAAATTAAAATTTGTTTTCTTACTATCTCGAACCGCATACCACCTAGCGAATTTTTTTGATCAAGTGTTGCATTGTCACCGGGCTCTGACCCACGGCCCAAGTTTCAAGTCTCTAGCTCACGGCAAGTTACTCAAAAATCGATCGCAAGATTTATAGTTATCTCAATTAGCACGCCACCTAGCGGAACTTTGTTTTCTATAAATTGTATTGTTACCGAATCTCGAACAATGTGCTAAGTTACAAGTCTCTATGTAACTGGGAAGTTGGTTAAAAATGGATTGAAAGCTTCCCAAATTAAAATAAATTTCCCTAATATTTCGATCCATGCGCCACCTAGCGGAAATTTTTTGATAAAATATTGCATTGTCACGGGGTTCTGACTTACGGCTCAAGTTTCATATCTCCATCTCACCGGGAAGTTACTCAAAAATCGATTGAAGATTCCCTCGCTTTTCAAGGATTTGTAGTTGTCTCACTTAGCGCGGCACCTAGCGGAATTTTGTTCTCTATAAATTGTAATGTCAGCGGGTCTCGAACTATGTGCTAGTTACAAGTCTCTAGGTAACCGGGAAGTTAGTTACCCCAATTAAACTTAATTTTCCTAATGTCTCGATCCATGCGCCACCTAGCGGAATTTTTTTAAATAAAATATTGCATTGTCACCGGTTTCTGACTTACGGCTCAAGTTTCATATATCCAGCTCACCGAGAAGTTACTCAAAAATCGATTGCAAGATTCCCAATTTAAAACTAGTTTTCTCAATATCTCGATCCATGCGCCACCTAGCGAAATTTTTTGGTAAAATATTGCATTGTCACGGGTTCCGACCCACGGCCAAGTTTTAAGTCTCTAGCTCATCGGCAAGTTACTCAAAAATCGATCGCAAGATTCCCCTCGTTTTGCAGGGATTTTTAGTTATCTCAATTAGCACGCCACCTAGCAGAACTTTGTTTTCTATAAATTGTATTGTCGCCGGTTCTCGAACTATGTGCTAAGTTACAAGTGCCTAGGTAACCGGGAAGTTAGTAAAAATGGATTGCAAGATTCCCAAATTAAAATTAATTTTCCTAATATCTTGATCCTTGCGCCACCTAGCGGATTTTTTTTTAAATAAAATATTGCATTGTCACGGGGTTCTGACTTACGGCTCAAGTTTCCATATATCCAGCTCACCGAGAAGTTACTCAATAATCGATTGCAAGATTCCCTGCGTTGTTTCAGGGATCTTCGTTTATCTCGATTCGTCTGCCACCTGGCGGCATTTTGTTTTCCACGAATTGTAGTGCCATGGACTCGCAAACTTTGTGCTTAAGTTTCAAGTCTCTGGATCACCGAGAAGTTGGTTAAAAGTCGATCGCAAAATTTCCATTTTAAAATATATTTTCTGTATATCTCGATCCGTGCGTCACTAGCGAATGTCACTTGCATTGTAATGTCTCTCAGATCTTAACCATGTTCTAAGTATCAAGTGTCTAGCTCAACGGGAAGTTACCGAAAAGAGTTTCCCGTGGATCAAAAATTGCGTATGGAAATGAGAGGGAGAGAAACATGAAAGCGACTTAATATAAAGGTAAAAAAGTGGATTTCTAGTTTATAAAATTGTTCAGGCTTTTAACCGCCTTAACAACGTCTAACAATGTCCAACCCAAGAGCTCTTTTTGGTTTAAATACTTATTCCCACTTGGAAATATACATTTTTTTATTTATTTATTAGCAGCTTAATTAAGCTAGCTTATATCTATTTACAATGTATATATGTATATAATTATCTTAACTAAACTAACATATTCTAACCTAGTTATATATAAAGTGCTGAACTGTGGCAGACCTCCGAATCATGCCACAATATTTTGATGCGCAGTTATCTCTGGATGAAGACCATTTACGCATAAGCACGAAGGCGACATCCGAGCGGCGATGCACTGATATTATCGAGTGATGCGTTGCAGTATGTGGCTTCGGCGACTTTTACGCATGTTCGTTAAGCGCGTAAGGCAACATCCGAACGGCGATGCACTGATATGATCGAGCGATGCATTTCAGTATGTGCTTCGGTGGCTTTATTGTATGCACACGAGAGCTTGGAAGGCGCTTCATATCAGAATATTTAGCAGCCATACATTGTATTGATGTTATGGAAGCCTGCCTAAACAGTACTAAATGGTAAAATAAAAAAATTGCTGTCGAATGCTTAGCCAATTTAGAGCAGAGAGATAGGTGTGTCGTAGCGTTTTTTGAGAATGAATCTCATAGCTCCGGTTCTGTTGCTTTTGTAGCTTGTATATCTGACTATCTCGCAATATGAAGTCGGGCAGTAAATAAAATGTTGGTTCGATTATTGATCTGTAAACCATTACCTTGTATTTCTTATTTAAATATTAAATATTATATTTGTGTAAAATATATTTTTTTAGCTATTTTTCCTACTGTATATCAACGTGCTCATTGAAATGCGTTTATCATCTATTTTTATTCCAAATATTTGATGGTGTTGACTTTTTCGATTAGTTCGTGGTTAATATTAAATTTTGCAGGTCGCTATTAGGGAAATTTCGTCTGCAAATGACGCATAAATTTGATTTTGTTGACATTCAATTTATAGCGCTTCTTCTTTTCTGGCCTAAAGTGTTACGCTTTTTGTACGCCGCGCAAGGGTTTTGTTCTATTCTAAAAAACAGGCAACGCCTTTTTGTGAAAATTGTTGCCTGCTCGCAATGCAAAGCGTTACACTTTTACCTGTATAAAATGGCGGTGTGGCAATGCCAACTCTGTGAAACTCTCAATTCGCTCTTAAGTTCCACATATACTCTGTTAATATGAGTGAATATGGTGAGTTGAAATGTTCGTTGTATGCACTATAAATGTTGAACATTTTCTAGGGGTAGGAGTAACTCTATTAAGGCTTTTACCATTTACTTAGGCAACAATTTATTTCTGAAAAAGAAAACGCTATAAGTCTGTTCACGCATACGCCAATCATAAACACTATGTAGATC
>JARSSU010047347.1:0-24185 GCA_029619165.1 Eurosta solidaginis
CCCGTATGTATATATGTGTATGTGTATATAGCTCATCATATCGAAAAATTATGAGTTAGAGAAATTTGGAATTTGGAAATCAAGTAACGGAGAGAGAGAGAGAGAGAGAGAACTGAGCGACTGATCGTGACCGGTGGCTATCGGCATTGGCGACAGCGACGCCGCCAGCACCCACGCCTACGCAACCGCGAATGCTACCACCAGCTACAGCGACCCAACAGCAGCATCACGGCGGTCAACGCAGACAGCAACACAGCAACTACATCACCAATAGGCCCAAGGAGGGCAAACGAATTTTAATTTTCGACACATTTTTTTTTATAAATCTTTTATTATACACATGCAAATTAATTGTTTAGATTAGGCATAGTAATTTCGTTTAATAAATTTTTTTACTATACCTGATCCTTTTTGTGCTATGTTTAATTATTTCAAAACTCACTTCGGAATGTTTCTGGTTTGATTCTGCTTATTGTCATTAGTAATATAAAAATTATAATTTTTTGCACTTGAAATTTTTTTTCGGAATTCTTCCTTTCTTCGTTTTCGTCACCGCGTGCGTTCCTTTGCAGCCAACCTCAATTATTTTTTTGCTGTTCCTTTTTTTTCATTTTGCTTTGCACCTTTTTTTCTTTTAGCGTAAATACACTTACTATTTATAAATTTCTTCTCTTCTAACACCTAATATCGGTTACGTTTTAATTTTAGATGCTTTTAATAGCTTCTGTTATTTTTCGGCAATTTTTAGCAAACTCACTTTTCATTTATTTTTGTTTCGGATCATATTCATTTCACTTTATTTTTGTGTCGCTTTCATTGATCCACTCGACGCCCGCCATCGCGAGTGAGTAAGCGCGGTATCAATCGTAAGAAATCATCGAACCTAGCTTAGGCGTAAATGCTTTTTTTTGTACGCATAGGAAGAGACATATGTATGTAAATTCTTTTCCTCACAGGTCCCCCACAATTTGCAGGCGCCTCCGATGCTGATGTGCTGATCAGGTGAGTGAGTAAATCATGCTCTTTTTTATGTCCCACGTATATACATATGTAACAAACTTCTTTCACACCAAGTACCTTACCCTAGGTCAGGGATTCGCGTTGCTTTATATACACGGCAAATTTTTGATGCATAGATTCCTTTTTTTTGCATTTTTCGGGTTCTGATATTTAAAGATACAAAGAACAAGTAATTGGCCGATACCACATCCATTTGGGTGTACCGATATGACTGGTTACTTCATTTTTTTGTGTCAAGTTTTTTGGTTTCAAATTAATATTCTTCTGTTCTATAGAACATCCGTTTTGAGTTTGAATACTTCTATCACTGAATTAATAAGCTATAATAGTTCTTTTATTAAGGATTTTTTTGCTAATAACTGAGACTTTGAATTTTCTAAAATTATTCTTTTAAATTAAGGATTTGTTTTTTTTGTAATAATCTATACCTTGAACTTCCTGAATTCATACTTTATAATTCTAAGCAGTTTTTTCTTTATTATTTACATTTAATTAGTCCACTATGAAAAGATAGCCAAGTTAGGGTATCTTTAGTCCTTTTAGAATAAAGAAAAATGTTTATAACGTGTTGGAATTCAAAGGAACATTTTTTTTGTGATGGAGGGCTAAATTCAGGAACTTTGGTGTGGGTGTTGTCCTTGGGTTGAAGAGGGGAAATGGGAGGTGATGATCCGATAGACCTTTAGACAGACGGACTTGTGTCAGGCTTTGGGGGCGCTGTAAGAATAGAGGGGTCAGCACAGCACCCATGGTTTCGCGTAAGATACGCGAAGAGGGTGGGTACACTCCCCCTGACTCTGGACGGGCCTTCTTCCCTTCTCCTTCTTTCCGACATCCAATCCTTTTTTTTACTCATATAGGCATGAACCACATTTTTTTGTTTGTGTACTGCGGGCAAGGCTGGTGAGCAAAACCCCACCCCATTCGACGAGCTAGCAGGGGCCTGCAACCATGCCACACGCCACCTCCGCCTTGCTACCAAAAGTCAGTTAGCTAACACATAAAAGAACCACTTGTAGTGACTGACACACAAATGGCGAAATTTGAAACAATAACGACTGATACTGTTGGCGCTCGTTGCGCATATAAAACGGCTACAGATAAATATTTATTATATGTGATTTATCAAAATATGTCATAGCACACCCAATTGGAAGTAAAGATGCCAAAACAATAGCAACCAGCTAAATAAAACTTTAAAATCAGACAGAGGAACAGAATTTGTAAACGACCTGATGGAAAATGTGTGTAATCCACTTAACAGTAATAAGTTATTTTCAACGCCGTCACCACCAAACATATACATAGGTTCACTTGAGAAAAACCATAGAATACTTCACAAGTATTTACTTTCATTTGACGACGATTAATCAAGGGACAGGTGGATACGATATTGCACATTTGCATACATAGCATTAAAATTGGTCTTCGGCAAATTACCAACTCTGCCAGGCGATAATTGACGACAGTGACAATTATGCCAACGAACTAAATATGAGACTCCAAGCCTCAAAAAAAAATGCCAGAGAAATTATAAACAATAACTGTGTTTTTTTCACATCGATATACATATGCACTTAAACTTTATATGGACTGCCAAGTGCATAATTTTATCTACACTTCTGAAATTGCTGCGCAGAAAATTAGCACTCGTAAATATCAATACGCATTATATTCAGATGCAACTGATATGTGTGTCTATGTTTTACTACTACTTCAGCCTCTTGGCATCTTCCAATACAGCTCCTTTGGTAAGTTTAAGTGGTGCTTTCAACTCATTGAGTTATGTCACACATTTTTTAAAATTAATTTTTATTTCAGCTATTATATTATTGCAAACCAATTTAAATTTTTTTCATTAAATTTTGTATTTTCCTACATTTCTTCATTAATTTGTATTTTTTATTCTATTTCATTTTATTTTTACTAAATTTTTTATTTCTTACATATTTTTATTTCCGCATTGCATAGGCCGTATATTACCCCACTATCCACACATATTTTAATACGCTAACAAACTTCCCATACATTCATTTGCCAGCTGTTTCGCATATTAATCATACTTAAAACCTTATAAAAGTTATATGAACCGATTCGCATGGATCAGCCGCAGTGGATAGGCCGATTTTTGTTAACAAATGCTCTGTTTGTTTATATTAATAGAAAGTTTTTTAATTTTTTAAGTTTCCTTACCCAAAAGCACATCAACTGTAGGATCGAAAAATGTTCATGGCGTCCATCCGAAATTCAAAGACACAAACTTATTATTTTAGCCCTCTCTAGTTCGAAATTCGGAAATCTCCGTAGCGGTGTTGCTCAAACGTTTCACCTACATACATATGCGTACGCTTTTATATTATGTCTATATATGTATATATATATGGGGTATTCCATCCCATTTCGACCAATTTTGAACCCGACCCCTTTAGAATTGGCTGAAAGTTTTTCTTCTTTTTCTAGCTTACGAAAGGCGTTTTTCAGAAGTTTTTGAAATTTTTTCATCCAACTCAAAAAAGTTATGAATTTAAAAAAAAACACCGTTTTTGTTTTCAAAATGCTATAACTTTTTCAAAAATTGACCGTTTGGGATCTTTTTTTTTAATATGTTTTTAAATGTACTTTTCGGAAAAAATACAAAAAAAATTTTAAAGTTTTTTTTTGTAATTTTTCAGTTTTTCGAGATTTTTCGAATTTCGCCTTTTTTTGTATTTTTTCCGAAGTCAATTTAAAAAAATATTTAAAAAAAAAGATCCCAAACGGTCAATTTTTGAAAAAGTTATAGCATTTTGAAAACAAAAATGGTGTTTTTTTAAAAATTTATAACTTTTTTTGAGTTGGATGAAAAAATTTGGAAAACTTCTGAAAAACGTCTTTCGTAAGCTAGAAAAAGAAGAAAAACTTTCAGCCAATTCTAAGGGGGTCGGGTTCAAAATTGGTCGAAATGGAATGGAATACCACATATATATATAGTATATATACTTATTTATTTATATATTTTATTATTTCTTATTTTATTTTATATTATACTCTTTTATTTCACCTTATTTATTATTCTTTAAATGCAACTGTCTGAGTTGGAAAATTTCACGTAAAAAAAAAGCTCAAAAATGTATTAGGTTTTAGGTCAAACGGAAACAGGCATATCGGACTATAACCACGCCCACTTTTTCGATATCGAAAATTTCGAAAAACCGGAAAAGTGCAATAATTCATTACCAAAGACAGATAAAGCGATGAAACTTGGTAGGTGAGTTGAACTTATGACGCAGAATAGAAAATTAGTAAAATGTTGGACAATGGGCATGGCATCGCCCACTTTTAAAAGAAGGTAATTTAAAAGTTTTGCAAGCTGTAATTTGGCAGTCGTTGAAGATATCATGATGAAATTTGGCAGGAACGTTACTCCTATTACTATATGTACGCTTAATAAAAATTAGCAAAATCGGAGAAGGGAACACGCCCATTTATTTTTTTAAAGTAAAATTTTAACAAAAATTAATATCTTTACAGTATATAAGTAACTTATGTCAACATTCAACTCCAGTAATGATATGGTGCAATAAAATACAAAAATAAAAGAAAATTTCAAAATGGGCGTGGCCCCGCCCTTTTTCATTTAATTTGTCTAGGATACTTTTAATGCCATAAGTCGAACAAAAATTTACCAATCCTTTTGAAATTTGGTAGGGGCATAGATTTTATGACGTTAACTGTTTTCTGTGAAAACGGGCGAAATCGGTTGAAGCCACGCCCAGTTTTTATACACAGTTTCCGCATGGCCATTAACACGATAACTTGAGCAAAACTTGACATATCTTTACTGAACTTAGTTCACGTACTTATCTGAACTCACTTTATCTTGGTATAAAAAATGAACGAAATCCGACTATGACCACGCCAGGCATGCTTAACCAACGAACCGATATCATTTCGTTACGATAATTAACGTTAATAAACGAAACAAATTCATTTCGTTTCGTTTATTAACGTTAAAAACGTCAAATTAACGAAATGATTTTGCTTCGTTTTCTGCCATATCAAAACGAAATCAAATCGTTTATGTTGATTATTAATTTCAAACTATGCTGGCAAAGCTGATTGATGGCGGAGTCATTAAAGGTGAAAGCATTAGCCAGCTGATTGCAACTTTGCTCACGAATTTTGACAGTACGAACATTTCTCAGAGTATTTTTGACATTACCACCAACGAATTACACAAACAAATTACATGGAGTTTGTGTGTGTATGTCCGCTCGCTGTTACCACCTTACGGCTTCACCATGGCTATAGCATTGCCAGCACAATTCAAACATAAAGTATCACGTTTTTGTTACGTTTTTAAACGTTAACGAAAGCTTTTCGTTTCGGCTAAAAACGAGATACAATTTATCTTGATAATTTCTTTATCGGTAATATTTCGAAGTGTTTCAACGGAAACGGTGGAAATTTTTTGATACGATTAGCTTAACGTTAAGATGCATCCCTGGACCACGCCCACTTTTTCGATATCGAAAATTACGAAAAATGAAAAAAATGCCATAATTCTATACCAAATACGAAAAAAGGGATGAAACATGGTAATTGGATTGGTTTATTGACGCGAAATATAACTTTAGAAAAAACTTTGTAAAATGGTTGTGACACCTACCATATTAAGTAGAAGAAAATGAAAAAGTTCTGCAGGGCGAAATAAAAAACCCTTGAAATCTTGGCAGGTATTACATATATAAATAAATTAGCGGTATCCAACAGATGATGTTCTGGGTCACCCTGGTCCACATTTTGGTCGATATCTGGAAAACGCCTTCACATATACAATTACCACCACTCCCTTTTAAAACTCTCATTAATACCTTTAATTTGATACCAATATCGTACAAACACATTCTAGAGTCACCCCTGGTCCACCTTTATGGCGATACCTCGAAAAGGCGTCCACCTACAGAACTAAGGCCCACTCCCTTCTAAAGTACTCATTAACACCTTTCGTTTGATACCCATATTGTACAAACGTATTCTAGAGTCACCCATGGTCCATCTTTATGGCGATATCTTGAAAAGGCGACCACCTATACAACTACCACCACTCCCTTTTAAAACCCTCATTAATACCTTTAATTTGATACTCATTAACACCTTTCGTTTGATACAACTACCACCACTTCCTTTTAAAACCCTCATTAATACCTTTAATTTGGTACCCATATCGTACAAACAAATTCTAGAGTCACCCCTGGTCCACCTTTATGGCGATATCTCGAAACGGCGTCCACCTATGGAACTAAGGATCACTCCCTTTTAAAATACTCATTTGTGACGCGCCTCTTCAGCCTCTTCCTTAAGATGGGCTTGCCTAGCGTGTTGGTAAGAGTGGTGTGTGCACTGGCATTAATGCGGGAGCTTCAGCCTGGGGAGGGTTCGCAACACTTTTACCGAACCAAGCCATCATCTGTCAGCTCGGGGGCCGAACAAGAACTTAAACCTTGCACACTAACGAAAAGCTACCGGAAAGCCTGAGTACCACCAACTATGCCTGGAAAACCCCATACCTAGCAGCGCGTATCTTATTTGGCGGCTGCTCTTAACCCACCCTACCATGGCTTTTAAAGCTGTCAATAAAGCCCCAAAAGACCAACCACACTACTATGGAATTAGACCAACACAATTAAATTTACAATTTCATGTTTACAAATTTTTATTACAGTCCAGCTCCTTATAGGTTAAAGAAATTTAAACGTATGTAAGACTTAGTGTAGGTGGCAATCTAATCGTAAAACTAATCACCAAGATCTTAATTTATATCCGTAACAACTAACTTTTTTTTCTTGGGTATTGATCAGAAAGAAAAAACTAACCTACCTCAACAATATGTACATTATATATTTTATGAGTTCGGCGACCTTGCCGCTCACGAGAGCTTGGAGTTTCAGTAGAAAGATTAAGAAACCAAAACAAAAATTATTCTTATAATTCTCTTGGTTTTACCATGAGATAATTCAAACTCCACACGGGAGATGGGTATTCATTAGGGCGGGTCGATTTAAAAATCGCTCATTGCTCTGTGAAAATCGTATTCTAGGGATCAAAATAAGAAACTTTGCCGAAGGAACCATACCTCTAAAACGAATTCTGATGTCCCCCCCTTTGGGTCGAACTTTTGGGTAAGGGCAATTTCAATTCTACCTGCTGTCTTTTGGGTGGCTTAAAAAAAACAACACAAGCAATTTTACGATCTGCAATTGCGTCACAGTGATACCTTCATTTTTTAAAACGGTTGAATAAAAAACCCACACAACTATGTTTACGACATGGAAATGCATCACAGTGATGCCTTGGTTTTAAAAGGGGGTTGTAAAAACGCTAATTTCTAATAATTTTTTTAATTTCTTTTCTATTACTAAGTTAAATTAATTTTTCATTTACATATGTTCTGACTAAATAAAATTTCTAAAGAGAAAAATAAACTCCAAAAAGAAAAAAACATAGGCATTTCAAAGTGGGATTTTTCAAAATTTGCCCCTACGACCCAAAGGGGGGGATATCAGAATTCGTTTTAGAGGTATGGTTGCTTCGGCAAAGTTTCTTATTTTGATCCCTAGAATATGATTTTCACAGAGCAATGGGCGATTTTTTCCCTCCCCACAAATCGACCCGGCCTAGTATTCATATGTATGTACGAAAGTACTTAAAGACAAATTATGCGAACAACAAAGAAAGTAAGCTTGCATCCATGTGCATATATGTACGTACATACATAATTTGGTTATGTATGTAAGTATATGTCGTTTACGTTCTCTATCGTAGCATTTATGTATACTAAGTAGGTTGGTGGATAAAATGAAATAAGTGAACTTACTTACATGTTTTCCAGTGGTAATGGTTTGCTTACTACGACGCTGTCCCACGAAGCGAAGAAGGCCTTCCTTGCTTGGTACGCAGCTGCTGGTACACGTTCATATGCTTCAAATATTATAACCTATTTTATCCAACCAAATTTACCTTAGCAGTTATGTGTGGTTATTTGGCCAATATGGTATATATGGTTTGCGAAGGGTGCATAAAAGGGGTCAAAAAATAACCGCCGCCGACAGGAGCGCCAGCAAAAAAATGAATTTAAGAGAATGGTGAGCAATTGGAGCTAAGAGAGTCTCCCAAACATTGGCAATTTCAAAGTTTTTGGTTTTTGATTTCTTCGATCTTTTTCTCAAAAGAGCGATCCGGAAACTAGGATGTGGAACTAGGTCAGTTTAACAGCTGATCATATGGTTTTCTTTTATGTTAATGTACATCGATTAGCTATGTTGTTAAAATGCAATAATATAGTTACAATAAAATGATCCTAATGTTCATGGTTCAAAGGTAAGTATAACGATTGGATAAAAGGTGTACATTGAGTAACTAATTAAAGGTTATTACAAACTCAATTAACATTATTTAAATATGTAGGAAGGTAGGAAGATGGTTCTATTGTAGTTTCTTCAAAAAAAAATCTTTTTATTAGGATGTTCTTCTTCTTCCCTTCCTTGCTAGGGTATAATTATTTGAAGTGAAGTTAATTATTAATAAATATTTTCTTACTCTATTCAAAAGGTTACATAGGGGTAAGAATTAAGCCAAACTAGTGAGAGTAGGTATTATGGCAAATTCATTCCTTTGTGCTTAGGTTTGCTTTCTATAATTATTTAGACTAACAGGTAAATATAAAGGTAAGCATAATTCATGTTTTCAGGAGACGAATATTCAAGAACTAAAGACAAAATTAGTAGTAAGTATAATTGAAGATGTTCAAGGTAGGTTATGACAACGTAAGTATGCGCATGTACATCTACATGCAACTGGAATCCAAATCCCTGGTGTTTATTTTTACATTATAATGCGGGTCTTCTAACTCTGATCTCTGGTGATTTCGGATCTGAAAGGGAAAACCGCCTTTTCCACTATCGGGTAAAACCGCGCTGGTTATAAACTTAACTTTTACATGTTTAGGGTTTACAATTATAAAAGTTGAAACTCTCTTAACAATTCCTTAACTAAATGGTTGTATGTAAATTTTTTTTGTTGAATTAATTTGGATTTTTTTCTAGGTCCGTTTCTAGCGATCACGAATCACTAGAACTTAGTGATAAAGTGGAAAACAGCCTTTTCCACTGGCTTACTTGAATTCTAACTTTTTATATAACCATTGAAAATTGAAAAGTTAGATATAAGTATGTAAGATACATAGGAAAATTGTATTGAAGGCTAAGGTTAAATTTTTACTGGAACCGGAATTTGTTGTAAGTGGTAAGGCTTCGCATTGGGTGCGTATGGTCAGATTCGGCCACTATTTGCCGGCATACATTTGGGCATTATTTTGGGGCATTTAACCGGTGATTGATTCCGGCCGCAACAACACTTTTTACGCACGTTATTCAGGCTGCGCTTGGAGGGCCTTAGTTAGGTAGCCTAAAAGAGGGATTTCACTTTAGACACTTTTAGCACAAAACAAAACTTTGATTTAGGTTTTAGAGCATTTCTTACCGATTTCTTTAAGTTAGCTTAAGTTAGTTAAATTAGCACTCGCGGTTTATCTTAACTTTTCGGGTTAAATTGGACACTTAATTTACTAACTACACTTCCACACTTATGATCTGCTAAGCACGATGGTTCTTCAGGAAAAGAACGATTTTCGGGCCGGATATAAGGCCGATACCCATGAGGTAGTAATTGACATATAGATTACCGATAATTTTCGTATCGGAAATCATATGTTCGTACTGATGATTGAAGAATGTTTAATGATAGAATAGTGTTGAGAACTACCGGATGTTCTGTATGAAAATTTAAAGAAAGCAAAAGTAGAAAAATTTTTAGAACAAGGGGAAACTGTGTTTATGTGAGGGTGACTAAAGTGCATACCCACGGTACACATAAACACCTTTCATTTGATACCCATATCGTACAAACAAATTCTAGAGTCAGCCCTGATCTACCTTTATGGCGATATGCCTAAATCGCGTCCACCTATAGAACTATGGCCCACTCCCTCATAAAATACTCTTTAATACCTTCCATTTGACACACATGTCATACAAACACATTCCAGGGTTTCCCTCGGTTCATTTTCCTACATGGTTATTTTCCCTTATGTTGTTACCATAGCTCTGAACTGAGAATGTAATGTTCGGTTACACCCGAACTTAACCTTCCTCGCTTGTTTTCATTTAAAAAAAAATGTATCATAACAATAATAAGATAAAATAATTATTGTAAGGGCTTGGGCTCGATTCGAACCCGCGACCTTACAAGCATTAAGTTGTTCGAATTTCGACCACAGGCGATACTAGTAATAATAATTGTAAAATTGCTACATATTCAATAAAGGCATTGGTTACAGAACAATTAGAAATCAAGTCTAGCAATATTATAAGTGACTAAAACGACAATTTAAAATACAAGTTTGCTGCAATACAATAATAGTTATTGCGACTCTGAAGTTGAGCTAGTTCTAGATATAGAACAAGGACAGCAACAACAGCAGAGAAACACACTATATTCAAAAGCTCAAGAGCAATTTTATCACAAGGAGAAATAGGACATGATTTGTCAATTTCATATGCCAGCAAATCATTAAAAAAACACGAGATAAATAAACCAATTATAGAGAAAGAGCTACTAGCAAATCCATTGGGGTATTAATTGCTTTAGAACATATCTTTATGGAAGAAAATGTATTGAAGTAACCGATGACAGACCCCTAGTGTCACTATTTTTCACATAGAAACCCATCATCGAAAATGACAGGAAGTAGAGCGGATTTATCAGACTACCATTTTAAATCATATGCAAGTAAGGAAAAATAAAACACAAATGCAGATGCACTATCACGCATACAAGATAGATAGTGAAATATGCTACTTTAAACGATGAAATCGATTACCCATCAAAGTAAGATGATAAGGGTGGAGGCTAAGGGAAATATATAAGGAGATAACAAGGCGCAATTTAGAATTAAAAACTTAAAAAAGGAGACATAATCTAAGTGGCAAAAGATGATGAAACCCGTGTGGTACACGACGTATTAAAGAAAGCATATCTCATATAGAAGGCCGCGTCGAAATTCATTTCGGGGAATGCACACCGTTTTAAAGACGTAACATAAACATTGTCAATTAGATTGCAACAAAAGTTGAGTACTGGGAACACTAATTATACTAATGGAATTCATGAATAAAGGAGCTATGCACTTTTGGTGCCACACCGATTTTATTAGTTAAAAATAAAAACATACTGATATCGACTTCAATTCAAGAAAAAATACAACGAATAAACACAATATAATAAAAACGCGTCGCAGCCGATAGTTATATGTACGTTATATCAACGCTCCAATGGAGAAGTGATATGCTCTTGATACTCAAACACCTATAGGAGACGCAAATATCTGCTCGCTTTACTGTATGCAAGTGACCTTAGGAATTCGAAAAACCATTTTAAAACTTTTAAATTAGAAATACGTCTGGAAAAACATGAGACAAAGAGTTATTATAGCTGCAAAAAGTGCGCACAAACCCAACAAGTAGACACATAAAAGAACCACTTGTAGCGACTGACACACAAATGGCGAAATTTAAAACAATAACGATTGATACTGTTGGCGCTTGTTGCGCATATCAAACGGCTACAGATAAATTATTATATGTGATTTATCAAATATGTCATAGCACACCGATTGAAAGTAAAGATACCAAAACAATAGCAACACTTTAGATGAACAGCTAATTAAAACTTTAAAATCAGACAGAGGACAGAATTTGTAGAACGACCTGCTGAAAAAATGTATGTAATCTACTTTAACAGTAATCAGTTATTTTCAACGCCGTCACCACCAACAATAGGCTCACTTGAGAAAACCCATAGAACACTTAACGAGTATTTACTTTCATTTGACAAACGATTACACTGGATCACTTCAATTCCATGTTTTCTGCACCAGAGACGCCATTATGAAACTCCTATGTACAATCACCCCCTGATTCGAAATCCAGGTTATTTTTAATATCTATGATAACGTTTTTCAGATATTTACGAATAACGGTTTTTTCAACAAACAAATTAGGTCCACTTAATCATATATATCTCAAGAACAAATTGAGCAATTCTAAAACGTGTTGAAGCTTTTAAAAGGTAATAAGATTGCTATATAAACTGTGCATACAAACACTTTTGCTAGGCCCTGCAGATTCAAAGATAACGAACAATCATTACGGATTTTTTAATATACAAAAATTTGTACTTTGCGAGGAAGGATCTCCAAAACTTTTTATTTTTTTGGCAGATTTGTTTTTTCTCTCTAAGCTCTTAAGTATTAAATGGGAATATTTACATGAATGCTTATAACTTTTGTATTACTCCATCGATTTTGTTGAATGAAAGCTGTAATAAAACAGAGCTTAGAGAGAAAAAAACAAATCTGCAAAAAAATAAAAAGTTTTCGAGATCCTTCCTCGCAAAGTACAATGTTTTTATATTTTTACAAAAAAAAATGAAAAAATCCGTAATGATTGTTCGTTATCTTTGAATCTGCAGAGCCTAGCAAAAAGTGTTGTATGCACAGTTTATAGAAAAATTTTATTACCTTTTAAAACCATTAACGTTTTGGAATTGCTTAATTCGTTCTTGAGATATATATGATTAGGTGGACCCAATTTTATATTTTTTTGGAAAAAACCGTTATTCGTAAATATCTCAAAAACGTTACCATAGAATTAAAAAATAACCTTGATTTCGAAATCAGGGGTGATTTTACATAGGAATTTCATAATGGCGTCTCTGGTGCATTTTGGCTGTAAACCAGTGTTATTAAAGGGACAGGTGGATATGATATTGCACATTTGCATACAATACGGCCCCACATGTTCAAAATTTGTACTCAGCATTTAAAATGGTCTTCGGCAAATTAGCAACTCTGCCAAGCGATACTTGGTAATAATTTGCTATAAACTGTGCATACAACACTTTTTGCTAGGCCCTGCAGATTCAAAGATAACGAACAATCATTACGGATTTTTTCCATTTTTTTTTGTAAAAATATAAAAAAATTTGTACTTTGCGAGGAAGGATCTCCAAAACTTTTTATTTTTTTGCAGATTTGTTTTTTTCTCTCTAAGCTCTTAAGTATTAAATGGGAATATTTACATGAATGCTTATAACTTTTGTATTACTCCATCGATTTTGTTGAATGAAAGATTTTTTTTTGTAATAAAACGAGCTTAGAGAGAAAAAAAACAAATCTGCAAAAAAATAAAAAGTTTTCGAGATCCTTCCTCGCAAAGTACAATTTTTTTTATATTTTTACAAAAAAATGAAAAAATCCGTAATGATTGTTCGTTATCTTTGAATCTGCAGAGCCTAGCAAAAAGTGTTGTATGCACAGTTTATAGAAAATTTTATTACCTTTTAAAACCATTAACGGTTTTGGAATTGCTTAATTCGTTCTTGAGATATAAATGATTAGGTGGACCCAATTTTATTTTTTTTTGGAAAAACCGTTATTCGTAAATATCTCAAAAACGTTACCATAGAATTAAAAAATAACCTTGATTTTCGAAATCAGGGGTGATTTTACATAGGAATTTCATAATGGCGTCTCTGGTGCATTTTGGCTGTAAACCAGTGTTATTAAAGGGACAGGTGGATATGATATTGCACATTTGCATACAATACGGCCCCACATGTTCAAAATTTGTACTCAGCATTTAAAATGGTCTTCGGCAAATTAGCAACTCTGTCAAGGATACTTGACGACATTGAAAATTATGCCAACGAACTAAATATGAGACTCCAAACTTCAAAAAATTATGTCAGAGAAATTATAAACAATAGCTGTGTTTTTTATACATCAATAGATATCGTTGTCTATATTTTGATATAACTTTATTAATTGTATGAATGAGTACAAAATCAGAGAAAATTACAAATCTGCAAATATATTTCTTAGAACGCTGTCGTTACTTCAAATTCCCATCACTCAAGCCAAACGTCAGAAAGCTCTGTCAAAATGACAATGCATAGGCAGGCATGTTATTTCTTCGTAGTTGCAAGTGTGGTGAAATAACTACGCAGGTATTTAACCCCACCCCACTCCCCTTCCTAACTCGCCGTAATGTAGTTGTTGAAACGCTGTTGTCTCACGCTGAATAGATAACGCTTCTTCCCTCGAGAAATAAGCGGGCTTAAGCCTATCAACCGATACCGTCACTAGCTTGGATCCGATGAGAATGGTGTAAGTTTTCTGGTATCTTTTTAAAACAGCATAAGGTCCATCATAAGGTGCTTTGATACGTGGCTACAAAAACGAAGATCTTTTGGTACGTATACTGCTGCCTTCCCATGTTGTAAAGTTTCTGTTGGCCGCAGTTCCTCAAAGTCCTGTTTGAGGTTTCGTAAAAAATTGATCCGTCTGCATGAATTTCCGTCGAAATGTCAAAAAATCGCTGGGAAGTCTTATGGGTTGCCCGTGCAGCATCTCTGCTATTGACACACCGATTTCTTTTTTTATAGCCGTTCTCAACCCAAAGAGTACAACTGGTAAAATATCTACCCAGTTCGTATCGGCTTCATGACACTTTAAGGCTGCTTTTAACACCCGGTGCCATCGCTTTACCAACCCATTCGGCTATGGATGATAACTGGGGGTTTGTATGTGCTGGCACCCAATAATTTAGTCAGCTCTCTAAAAAGGCTACTCTCGAACTGTCTGTCCTGATCGGTGGTGATAAACTTAGGTACACCGAATCTGCTGATCCAACCGCTTAATAGTTGCTTGGCGACGGCCTCGGCGGTTATGTCTGTCAGGGGGAAAACTTCACCCCATCTGAAGAATCTGTCGACGCAGGTTAAATAGTACGTATATCCCCGTGTTGCAGGGAACGGACCGACCTTATCCACGTTTATGTGTTCAAAGCGCTTGTTGGGAACAGTGAATGTCTCTAACTCACTTTTTGTATGCCGTGTAACCTTGCAGAGCTGGCATTCGGGGAAGCTCCGTGCACGCCCTCGCAAATCTGAATGCATTTCTTTCCAAATATAGTTTTTTGGCAATAATTTAACGGTCGCTCTAGCACCTGGTGCGCTAGGCCGTGAGTGGCATCGAATAGCGTTTGACGTAGAGTTTTTGGGACGTACGGACGTATGGTTGCGGTTGAGTCGCCGCAGACTATCTCGATGTTTGTGCCTGGGTGCTTATATTTCACCAGGTGTAAACAGTTACCGTCTGTCATTAATTTCTGCAATTCCTCGCTGCTCTGCTGCTCGTCGTATAGTAACTGCAAACTCAATGGTGAAGGTGCTGAAAAGTCTAAATTCTCGATAACATATCTGCCACCAGGTTATTGGCCCCACTTATATGCTTGATATCGGTCGAAATTGGCCTATAAAGTTCAACTGATGCGTTTACCGCGGTGAAAGTCTCTCCCAATTTTGTTTGAAGGCATGTAAAAGAGGTTAGTGGTCCGTAAAAATTATGAATTCGGTCCCCTCCAAGAAGTATCGAAAATGGCGAATCGCCCTGTGTATGGCCAGTAGATCGCGGTCATACGTGCTGTATCTTTTCTCTGTTGGGGTGAACTTCTGGGAGAAAAAACCCAGTGGACTCCATGCGCCGTTGGTTAATTGTTGGAGAGTGGCACCCATTGCGATATCTGAAGCGTCGGTCATTAGAGCTATGGTGGCGCCTTTCACTGGAAATGATATGAGTGCCTTTTTTGCTAGCTGCCCTTTAAGCTCCTCGAATGCACTTTCGGACTCTAGCGTCCAAATAATTTTTGTTTTGTCGCGCTTCTTGCAGGGCCCCATCTTCTTGTGTAGAGGTGCTTCTATTGCAGCAGCGTGCGGTAAGAATCGTCTGTAAAAGTTAATGGCCCCAAGAAAACGCCGTAGTTCCTGAACTTCTGCTGGTTTCCTGAACTCGAGGATCGCTTTGAGCTTGTGGGGTAGAGTGGTTATACCCTTTTGTGACACGTGGTGGCCTAGGGCGATCTGACATTTCGAGATGTTAATTATGAGACCTCTTTCGCGATAACGGTCGAAAAGCTGTTGTATGTGGGCAGCGTGCTCTTCAGCCGTCGTAGAAGCTACCAATACGTCGTCTTAGTAGGGGAAAACGAAATCTAGTCCGGCCAACGTCTCATCCATAACTCGTTGGAAAGTGTGGCCGTGTGGCCGGCGTTTCGGAGTCCAAAGGTCATATATTTGAACTCAAAAAGTCCGAACGGTGTCACTATTGCCGTCTTTGGTACATCTGCGCATTATCTTAGGTGATTTCAATGCCCATCACGATCTATGGCATTCAAACCTGCAGGCGGACAGCAGAGGTAAAACGTTGGCGGATCAAATAGAAGAAGCGACGTTCTGCACAATAAACGGAGACGCCCCCACTAGTATGGTAGGAAGCTGTCACAGTTCGCTATATATATCAATCGTGAGCACAGAACTCGTACACTGCGTCAACTGGCAGCCGACGGTAACATTGGCATCTGACCACCTGCCTATACTTATTTCGCTTGAGCGAACCGCCGACTTCATCGTCACCGAAAAACGCACTTTCATAAACTTTAAAAAAGAAAGTGGGATGAGTACAAATCCTTCACAGACAGTGAACGCATCAGATTGCTTGTGGATGAACACAAGCGGGCGAAATAGGAGGAGCATTTAAGTAGTTGTAACCTCTCTGCCGGTGTGGGTAAGCTTTCGTCCACCGTAAAGTCCCTATCGAATCCGTCTAAGCACAATGACAAAATTTCCATCGCCAATGCGCGAGTGCTTTTTGCCGACAATGTATAATGCATTCTACGGCTGACAAAGTTAGACGGCGGGCTACCAGACGCGCACATAAGCATAAATACAGCGCGTCGCCAAAGGGGTTGAGGATGCCATCGTTCATGCTAAACTATCTAAAGCAGTGGGCCCAAACGGCATGGCCATGCCGATGCTCAAAAACCTAGGCAAAGAGGGATTTAATTATCTAGCGCATGTCTTCAACTTGTCCCTTTCCACCTTCGTCATCCCCGAAAAATGGAAAATGGCCAAGGTGGTTCCTCTACTAAAGCCTGGAAAACCAGCTAACATAGGAGATTGTTATCGTCCGATATCTCTCCTATCACCAGTAGCCAAGACACTTGAACCCATTTGCTTCCCCATTTCACTGCAAATTTACGTATTTCCAATCATCAGGATGGCTTTCGAAAAGACCTGGAAGGGTCCTCCTTTCCTCCAAGTCTCAAAAGGTGGACCGCAAATTATCTGTCTGGTCGGCAAGCATCGATGCAATTCAGGAACATAACATCTAAACCCAAAAGAATTAAACAAGGAGTACCACAGGGTGGGGTCCTATCCCCAATTCTGTTTAACTTCTACATATCGAAGATGCCTTCACGACCAGAAGGAGTCACTATCGTGTCCTACGCCGATGACTGCACAATAATGGCCAAAGGCCCAGGCCCACAGATCGATGAGCTGTCTTACAAAACAAACAGCTATCTCCCTGATCTCTCCAGTTGTTTCGCCCCGTGAAACCTGACATTGTCACCGAACAAATCATCGGCGACGTTATTTATGACATGGACGTGCCAAATATCGACCATATTGAACATCCACGTCGATGGCACCACGCTGCCGACTGTCTTACTCTCTAAAATCTTGGGTGTCACGTTCGATCAGGATCTACATTTTGGAGAGCATGCAGCCGCAATTGTATCGAAAATCCAGAGCGTAATAAAATCCTCAAATCTCTTGCCGGCAGCACTTGGCAGTGGCGTAGATAGGGGGGAATTAAGGGGATTAAATCATTCATATCACTCTAAAATTAGAAAGAAAACAACTTTTCATGATAGCTATGAATTTGTGTCGCGATGTCACCCGACTACACTTATACACACAAAGTTCAGTCGACCTCGTTGCGCGTCTTCGAATCGAATTCATGAACGAAGAAGAAGAGTCTGGCTGACGTGTAAAATTTTGTAGTTTTCCGTAGGAAAACATAACATGTGACTACTATAACCAGCTGACTCGGTCGACCATGTAAAAAATTGTCTCTGCCGAGTTACGGTATCGCGATCGACACCGTCTCTGTCTCGCTTCAAGCCCCGTCAAATAAGCGGTTCTTCATATAGATGCTTTTTACTCAATCTTATGCATTATGAGTAGATTGCACGTATTTTTATGGAGAACGGTAGATTGAGCGATATTGGCGCCATCTGACATGAAAAAGTAACCAATTTCTTGCAACTTTTGTTGCAAGCAAAGCATAAGAAGAAGAATTTGGTTTGGCTAAGGGTGCTGGCACACTTTGCAAGTGAAATTACTTTTCGCACTCGTTGGTAACTTTTCTAAAATTTTTTGCAATGAATACGACACAAAATATGTTAGCAAGTATTTTTGTTGTATAGGAAGAATGTTCATAACAATGCTTCGAAATTTTGTATGTCAATGGGCAAGGCAAAATAAACATCAATTGCCAAAGTTTGAAGTTCATTCATATTTATAAAGGCAACATCTCGGTTGATTGTGGGGATGTCACTGGAATGCATAAGCTTGTGTTAAACGCATCTATATAAAAAATTGCATTGTGCCGCGGCCTTTCAGTTTACTTATGTCCGTTAAACAATAAGCACGCCTAGAGGGCAGTGACAAACCTATTTTATAATCACGTTCGCATTATTGTTTACGTTGTTATCTAATATTGAAAAGATTGTTAGTTGCAAGAACACCCTGTGCTAAAAATAGCGAAAATGAAAAAATATGCAGAATTATCAACTTCGAAGAGACTTCGTTGGCAAAAGTCAAGTTGCAGTGAAAATACAGTCAACCGAATTTCACCTGAGGAATGTGAAGAGAGTGTTGAAAAATTCACCCCTCAAGAAGTTGTACATAGAAATAACATCAGACATTTTGTCAATACCCGTTTAAGTGAATCCCATGGTTCAGTTTACAAATATTATATATTTGGGTGCATCTAAAGGTTGTGCGTTTCCGTTGCTGTAAAAGTTCGAAGCTCGAGGATTAAAGTTTTTATAAATGGCTGTAAGAATTTTCCTGGCTTGCCTACTCAGAATTGCACCAGGGTGCATTTTGTATTTCATGTGTAGCATTGGCTAGAGGTGGTGGCAAGGGATCACAAACTTCGCGTCAATTAGTAAAAACGAAATTCTACAATTGGAAAAAAGCAAAAGAAATAAGTTTTGAGCATTTTTATACAATATATGATGCCTTTTTAATCATTAATCATTGATCCATTTATCTATTGTTCAATATTCTTTGAACTCACCTAGTCATATATGTAATTCGTATCGATATCACTTCATTTATAAAAAAACATTTTAATCCATTAGTAGGCCACTAGAATGGTAGTTTGAGTTTGCGTTACCATGCACAAATTTAGTACTCTATGAAATTCGATAGGGAACCATGAGAAGATGTTAAATTCAAATTTGCAGCACCGTAACGTATTCCAATTTTTTGTTAGTTTTTATACAATATAATAAGTGATTCTGCTGATTATAAAAAAGAACCAATAAAAATAACTTGGAAGTAAAAAAAAATTTTTCAAATTAAATCCCCCCATCAGAAAAAGCTATCTACGCCACTGGCACTTGGGGGTAAAGATAAAGAAACGCTCATTTCCACTTACAAAGCAACTGGCCGGCCGATTGCATGCTACGCGATATGGTCGCCAAGCCTAAAGATTACTCACTGGAAGAAAATATAGGCCTACCAGAATACTGGCCTCAAAACCGCTACGGTGTTTTCTTATGTTCCCACAACACCACCTACATAATGAGGCGAGAGTATTCCTCATTAGGGAGAGAAATGAAATGCTAACCAGTTTTTGTTGAATACCCAGAAACCTGAACATACCAAGAGACATCTGATTGATGAGGCTACACCGCTCAGGGGCTTAAGAGGTAATCTCCGTAAGCATTATGAGGAAATACGACACCTGAGAACACAGCCGCACGAAGCAAAAAAGCAATAGCTCTATGCCGGGGATTGCCCGGACAATCCAGTACTTAAAGAAAAATACCCAGAACTAGCACAGGAGGAACACACGCTCCCTAGGGAAACGCGCGTCACTCTAGCTCAACTTGGATCTGGTTACTGTAACAGGTTAAACTCTTACCTATCCAGAATCAACCCCGACAAACAAAATGTATGTACTGCTTGCAATGTGTCCCCACATGACACCAACCATCTCTTCTATTGTATTGTGGAACCAACGCCTCTAACACCCCAACGACATTAGGGAGAAACTATTGGGCCAAGGATACCGCTCTCGAAATCATAAGCAGTCCAAGTGGATATTATTGCGTAACTTATAGGTGAAAATAGTATAATCTTACATAATAAATTTTACGAAGACCCTGGGTAATTTTTTTTAAATGTAGACAAAAATTTTGAAAATATGTTAATGTTTAGTCCAAACTGTTGTTTTCCTGCCTTTTGATATAAAAATTCATTATAAATAACCGCGTAGTTTCAGATTTCAGGATAGTTCGACTGTCCACTACGTTAGGGTAGTAGCACACACGGTAATTTGTTCGACTGTCTTGGGAAAGCGTTTGCTTCACCAATTTGAGTGTTCTTGCGAAGGACGAAGCCTCACCTGGTTAATATATTTGCCTACGTATTAATATATGTAACAGGAGCCGTAACATGTAGGTTATATTTAAACTTGGTTGGTAGGCTATAATCAATGTGATTCACTCCACTAGGCTAGTTGGGGATATGGCCGCCAACTTTAAGAAGTGTCAAACGAAGAGACTTGCATATTGAATCATGACGTGTGAAAATCAAAATTAACATTTCAGACGCTATTTTAAAGTTTCGCATATAAACAACAGGTGTTTGAGTATAAGGCCAAGTGATTTTTCAACCCCTTCTCATACATATAGCTTCAACTTAAGTATAAGGTGGGAATCATTCAAAGGAGTGTTTAAACCCTTGAATCCTACTAAAGGATCTTGCATCACTGATTTCGCGTATTATTTTAGCCAATCGGAATATAGAATTTTTGAAAAAATCGGCACTTTTTTGGGGTAGCTTGAAATCATTGTTCCTTATTAATTTTTTGAAAAAATTATGCAAAGAGAGCATTTAAATTTTTATACTCAGCTGAGCAGAGCTCACAGAGTATATTAATTTTGTACGCATAACGGTACCCCGTAACGGCATAAACTAATCGAGACAGATATAGACTTATATATATATATATATATTTATTTCCAAATGAATAAGAATATTGACAGTTGTCAAACAAAACATAAAAAAACATATATCAAAATGATGGCGAAAAAAGAAACTTCATTTAGCCATGTCCGTACGTCCGTCCGTCCGTCTGTCCGCAAATACGATAACTTGAGTAAATTTTGAGGTATCTTAACGAAATTAAGTATGTAAGTTCTTGGGCACTCACCTCAGATCGCTATTTAAAATGAACGATATCGCACTATAACCACGCCCCCTTTTTCGATATCGAAAATTTCGAAAAACCGAAAAAGTGCGATAATTCATTACCAAAGATGCATAAAAAGCGATGAAACTTGGTAGGTGGGTTGACCTTATGACGCAGAATAGAAGGTTAGTAAAATTTTGGGCAATGGGCGTGGCACCGCCCACTTTTAAAAGAAGGTAATTTAAAAGTTTTGCAAGCTGTAATTTGGCAGTCGTTGAAGATATCATGATGAAATTTGGTAGGAACGCTAATCCTCCAAAATCGGATGACGAACACGCCCACTTAAAAAAAATTTTTTTTTACTTAAGTCAAATTTCAACAAAAAGTTGAATATCTTTACAGTATATAAGTAAGTTATGTCAACATTCAACTCCAGTAATGATATGGTGGAACAAAACACAAAAATAAAAGAAAATTTCAAAATGGGCGTGGCTCCGCCCTTTTTCAATTAATTTGTCTAGAATACTTTTAATGCCATAAGTCGAACAAAAATTTACCAATCCTTGTGAAATTTGGTAGGGGCATAGATTCTATGACGATAACTGTTTTCTGTGAAAATTGGCGAAATCGGTTGAAGCCACGCCATGTTTTTATACACAGTCGACCGTCTTTCCTTCCGCTCGGACTTTAACACGATAACTTGAGCAAAAGTCGATATATCTTTACTAAACTTAGTTCACGTACTTATCTGAACTCACTTTATCTTGGTATAAAAAATGGGCGAAATCCGACTATGACCACCCCCACTTTTTCGATATCGAAAATTACGAAAAATGAAAAGAATGCAATAATTCTATTCTAAATATGAAAAAAGGGATAAAACATTGCGATTGGATTGGTTTATTTGACGCATAATATACCTTTAGAAAAAACTTTGTAAAATGGGTGTGACACCTACCCTATTAAGGTAGAAGTAAATGAAAAAGTTCTGCCGAGCGAAATCAAAAGCCCTTGGAATCTTGGCAGGAATACTGTTCGTGGTATTACATATATAAATAAATTAGTGGTACCCGACATATGACGTTCTTGGTCACCCTGGTCCACAGTTTGGTCGATATCTCGAAAACGCCTTCACATATACAACTAAGGGCCACTACCTTTTAAAACCCTCATTAATACCTTTAATTTGATACCCATATCGTACAAACACATTATAGAGTCACAACTGGTCCACCTTTATAGAAGGCGTCCACCTATAGAACTAAGGCCCTTTTCCTTTTAAAATACTCATTAACACCTTTCATATGATACCCATATCGTACAAACACATTCTAGAGTCACCCCTGGTCCACCTTTATGGTGATATCTCGAAAAGGCGTCCACCTATCGAACTAAGGCCTACTTCCTTTTAAAATACTCATTAACACCTTTCATTTGATTCCCATATCGTACAAACAAATTCAAGAGTCACCCCTGTGGGTCAATTCACGTTCTATGAAGTTGTGAAGTGAAAGCATTTTTCACCACTTCATTTGATATGCGATTCAGTTTCAAAAAAAAGTGATATTTATTGTCAAATTTTTTTCATTTAACGAATATTTTTTCACCGTTGAATTTGCCCGTGAAAAATCTGTATATATAAAAGAAAGTGGTGTTAGTTACACTATAACTCAAGAACGGATGAACCGATTTGGCTGAGAATTGGTACGAGAGGTAGCTCAGAACCAGGATACGGACATAGGATACTTTTTATCCCGTCTGGATGGGTTTCCGAATCCCTCCAGGATCCCGTCGGGGTTATTTTGGGACTTTTTGGGACTATGTCAGGGTTATTTGGGGATTCCTCCGCGATCATTTTTGGATGGCTTTCGGTCGGGGTTATTTTGTGACATTCTCGGTATCCTTCAGGCATCATTTCTGGATAGTTTTTAGGATCCGTTCGGGATCCCCTCAGGGTCATTTCTGAACATTTTTGGCCTATTCGGGGTCATTTGGGACCCTTCTGGCATCATTTCTGGATGGTTTTCGGGATGCGTTCATGGTCATTTCGGGATCATTTTGGGACTCTTCTGGCATAATTTTTTGATGAGTTTCGGGATCGGTCAGGGTAATTTCGGAACTTTTTCAGGACTATTTCAAAATCATTTGGGACCCTTCTGTGAACCCATCGGGGTCATTTCGGGACCCTTCTGGATTTCTGGATAGTTTTCGGGATCCGTCCGGGATCAAGTCGGGGTAATTTCGGGATAATTTAGGGACCTTTTCCGGATGTTGCTTGGGATCCATCCGGGAGCCCGTCAGGGTCATTTCGGAAATTTCTCGAGACTATTTCGGGATCATTTGGGTACCCTTCAGGGTTCAGTTCTCTGTGGTTATCTGGATCAGTCTAGTTTTTGGGACTATTCTGGGACCATTTGGAGACCCTTCCGGGACCATTTCTGGATGGTTTTCGGGATCCGTCCGCGATACCGTCGAGGTCATTTCGTGGCTTTTTCTGGATAATTTCGATCATTTGGGGATCCTATCAGGTTATCAGCTCATTTAGTTATTTTTTTTACACTATTACAAAAATTAAATATATTAGACAGACAATTTTTTTAAAACAAATAACTTGATAAGCAGGTTAACGTCAATAGTCCATATATTTTATTTTCTTCTTGCGGACGAGGCCACGGGTAGGTTAGGTTAGGTTGCAAGGGCTGAGCTGGACACTATGGTAACAGCTCACTACTTAGGC